>JAQFXY010000014.1:0-107230 GCA_034693865.1 Ceratophysella sigillata
AGTATATGCAGCTTTAATGAAAAAATATGTGTAAAAACTTTAGATTTAATGGCAACTTCTTCTTGTAACAACAAATCATAAAATATTTTTAGTGGTTCATAAAGATCTACAGTCCGATTTAATAAATGGCCAGTACTAAGCCATCTGATGTTGTGGGCGTACGGAATTGCAATAAATTTGCCTTCAATGGAATTATCGGCATCAGCCAATATAACTATTCCAGCTGAGTCCGAACTTGAATCTATTTGAAAATTTAATAACTCTTCCATTATATTCATATCTTCTAGTTGTCTTGTTAAAAAGCTAAACTCTCTGTTTATTCTAGATGGCAACAGCTTTGTTTTAGTTTTTTTTTGTACTTGTGACATCTTAACGGCTTGATGGGATTTGTTATTAGTTCTTTTAGGAAGCATAAAAGCATTGTTACTTTTTTCAACATTAATTGGGCTCTCATTATTTGTTAAACTTAACAGCTCATTAGAATTGTTATCAGAGTCAGCATCTTCAGTACAATATGTAATATCCAAATTTAAATTAACGATCGTTTTTAGATATATGTCGATGTCTGGTAGGCCACTTCTGAATTTTCCTAAAATAGTTTGTCTGAACTCAATCATAAAATTACGAAATATTTTTTGATTGGCAGCACAATCTCTTATATTTTAGGAATAGTGCTAAGTTCCGAAAAGAACTCAAGGTTCTTCATGTATGTAATAGATAATGCAGTTTGATATAGACTCAAGGATAGTGGGTAATAATTTTGTCAGTAATTAAATGTTTATTAGCTTATCTATATTTATCTCTAAAAAAAACATTAATGCTACCATAAATAGCTAGTTATGACATTATACTTCTTAAATAAACACGGACAGGTAGGTTTAAATTTGTGGATGGCAAGTTTTAATCATAATTTACTAACATAAATAAGTTTTAACCTTTTACTGAAGTTCAAGCGTGATCGCCAGCCTCCCCTGACTTTAAAACAAAGCAGAATGATAAAAAACTTAACGAACATTGTAATTCTTATTTATTGATAATTAAACAAGACAACAGAATAGTCTCGAGGCGTACAATGCCATTGTGTTTTCGCATTAAATCTACAAATGTTGCTTAAAAAGTAAAACCTAACACGGAATTGTTTTTTACGTTCTTAGACATATTCAACTTTAGCGAATGTAGGCACATCCAGGAATTGCCCACATTGAGGCTATACTATGCATAGAAATACAAAATCTTTTTATTAAATTGCACACGCATTGCAGAAATCCATCCATTTTTTAGCGTTATTATAGCATTTGGAGATCCCTGCAGTAAATCAAGACACACTATATTGTACAGAATAACAAAACGAGCAAGGCTGTATTACTAAGGGAGTCGCTGTTTATTATAGCTGACCGAGGAGGTTGATCGCGGACGGGAGGTTGTTGAGGTCGTGGTTGTCTTTGAACTTGTGGGCTGTTGTGCGGTAGGCATCGTATTTGGCACGCTGGGTTTTGAGGAGCTCTTCGTAGCTGGTCTCGAGACTTTGCAGGGCAAGCTGGTTTTGCTGTTCAAGGACGGCTTTCTTGGATGCCTGATCGTGCGAAAGATGGTCCAGGTCTTGCTGGAACTTCAGCAGCAGTGCTTTGTTCTGGCGCTGGTGAGACTCCTTGATACGCTCGTTTTTGAGCATGTGGATCTCCCGGAGCTCGTCGATCTCCATTTTATTGGTGTAGACCATGGCGTCCCACTCTCTTTTGATCGCTGCATCGAATCGCTGCTTGTACAGTGCCTTTCTTGCGGCTTCTTTGGCCTCATATTCGGCCTGCATGCCATCGAGCTTGGCCTTAAGGTCGTTGAGCTGGTCCTTCTTCATTGCTTCGCGCTGTGTCTTTTTAACAGACTTGTCGTTCTTAGCTGCGTCTCGGATGGATTTATAGCGCAGTGTCTGTGCTTCGGTAAAGTTCTTTTTGTCGAGCTGGTATTTTTTGAACATGCGTGCCATGTAGAACTTGTCCTTGCGGGGAAACAGTTCCTTGGCGCGTGTTTGCTTGCGCGCAACTTCCTTCTCGCGCTTCTTGTTGAGCTGTATCTGCATGTCGTCCTCGCGCTTGAAACGGAGGTCCATGTCCTGGCGCAGCTGCTCCTGGGACTCGGAGAACTGGGTCAGCATGTAGGTGTGTGTCTGCATCACTCCCTCCTGCTCCATGTGGAAGTGCTCGTTCATCCGTTTGGTCTCGTCGCCCTGCAACCGCTTGACAAGCACCACATCCGCCTCTTTGAGCTTCAGCAGCTGTGTATTTTCTATTGCGAAGATAATGTCACAGTCTTTTAAATTGCGCTCGTACTTGACAGCCATGCGCCGCGCGTCGAGAACACTGATCGACTGCAGCACATCCAGTTCAATCTGCGTCTTGTCGACCTTCTTGCCGCTTGCGCCAGCCTTGGACTCCTTCTTGACATTCTTGCGGATCAGCTTGATTTGGTCCTCATACTCTGCATCGGCTTTGCGCTTGTCGGCTTTGTACGCCGTGTCCATGGCCTTGATCTGGGCCTTGAAGTCAGTGTTCTGGGTTTCCATCAGCTGGTTCTTCTCCTTGTTGTAGCTGCGGACCTGCAGTTCGCGCTGCGATTCGTGGCGCTTGACCAGCTCGTCTATCTTGGCGGCGCACTTGCGCTTGAAGTCGTCTAGCTTGGCCGACTGCTGGCGCACAAGCCCCTTGGACTTGACGGCCTGCTTGTGCGCCATCTTCTTCATCAGATCCTCCTGTTCTTTCTTCCACAGCCCAATCGAGTTGGTTTCTTTGATTGCCGCCGGGCTCTTGCGGATGGTCTTGACGCGCACCTGTCCCGACACCTCGTCCTTGATCCGCAGTGTCTTGGTCCGAACTGTCCGAACTGTCCGTGCGCGTGTTGGTTCCTTAATAACTGCACTGTTAAGACTGCTTGTGCTGCTGGCACTATCCTCAATGTCCAGCATGTCCATGTCCAACATGTCCATCTCGTCATTTTCATCCTCCATGTTTTCATTTTCATCTTCGGTTTCGTTGGTTTCGTCGCGCTCCTCCACCGACTGGTAGGTTGTGACCAGGTCTCTTAAGCGTGTGCGCTCGTACTCAATGGCCTGGTCGGGACTCATGTTGCTGACTGTAAAGTACGCGTGCTGCAGCATTTCGTGCGCGCTTGGCCGGAACAGAAAGTCTTTTGTAAGCGCGCGCTCGATAAATGCAGCAAAATGCGCCGGGTACAGCGTGGCGTCCTGTAGTTTTGGCGGCGGGTTGATGGGGATCTTCAGAAGGACCCGCATCGGATGCAGATCGTGCAGCGGCGGGTTCATTTCCGCCATTTCAATTGCCGTAATACCAATGCTCCACACATCGCACTTCTCATTGTACGGCACATCGCGCTCCGTCTCGCAAATCGCCACTTCTGGCGCCATCCAGTAGGGAGTCCCTATGAACGTGTCGTGCATCACACGCACCTCGTTCAGACACGACACTCCAAAATCAGCAAGCTTGACCTGCCCGTCGCTTGTCAGAAGAATGTTCCCGGCTTTGATGTCGCGGTGGATCATGTTGTAGCGGTGCATGTACTCCAGTCCCAACAGCGACCCCCGCAAAATACCCCGCAAGCAGGTCTCGGGAATCGCCATTTCCAGACGGTTGTAGATCTCATCAACCGCGCCCCCCGTGCACAGCTCAAGAAACATCACCAGCTGACTCTTCCACAGGTATGCCGAATGCATGAATATAATGTTCGGATGCGCGCATTTCGCCAAAATATCAATCTCAGTCTGGAAATCTTCTAAATCAGCCGCATCTTCCACAGCCACGACCTTCATCGCTACCACATTCTCACTCATCCCACTCGCTTTCATCAGCGCTCGGTACACTTTCCCAAAGGACCCGTCCCCAATCAACTCCTCGCGCTTAGCCACCATATACGGATCGACATCCGTCTTCAAATGCTCAGATAAATACGCCATATCTGCACAAAATAATAGAAAATTAATTTATTAATTTAACTTTTTTCGTATTAAAAAAAATATCCTAGTTACAACTAATTTCAGTTGGCCATGCGCGTAGTAAGCTAAGCTACAGGAATCTGTTTAGCAAATATGTGTATATCCCTAATGAATAAATTTGTGATACCAATATTTCAATTAACACTTCATCTGGTCACATAAAAATTGCTGCAATTATAACCAAGTTAAATCCTACTTTTATCGGTCACTTTTCCCAATATATTTGCTACTGCTACTTAAAAAACAATAATAATAATAATAACTGATAACTTTTACTCAATATCATATCTAGAATACCGGTTTTACGTTATTAATTAGTTTGCACATCGTTCTCCATAATAATTTGCTACCGGCTGCTATTTAGTTCGATTTCCAGTTCTAGATGTCTTTGATGCATTAAACTCAATCTATAAGAAAAATACTCTCGCAATCAGTAATAGCAAAATAGGCCATTGCATAATTACACGCTTATATTTATAAAACACTGGGCAGCTATACTGAACTCCTGTGTTTAAATGATTCGAGATCAAGCCTTTGCTGGCACTTGGTACTCCAAACAAGGTCTCTTAATTATATACACCACAGCCACCATCCAAGCGTATCCCCAACTGAATACCCTAAAAAATAACATTTTTTCATTTTTTCAATCTTTTTTCTAGAAAACAAACTATCCGAGCAAATACTCAGTTGGACTAATAATGCCCGCACAAAGATCCAAAATAGACCGTTTATAGTTTCAAACAGGTTAAAGTTAGAGGACGATATTCCGATTATTTCGCCGCATAAATTACTTGCGATCGTGTCGCCACACGCGGGGTACGCATATGCGGGACAGACTTCAGCTTATGGGTACCTTCATATGCAGCAAACACTCGAAACCAACGCACTTATCCAAACGATCGTTGTTTTAGGCCCGTCGCATAGGCTGAGTACCACCCATTGCCACATCACGTCGTTTGATAAACTAGCAACTCCACTTGGGCAGTTAACTGTAAATGCAACCCTGCGTGACTCTTTGCTGGCCAACAAAAAACTGTTCAAGCCATTATCTACTAAAGACGATCTCGATGAACACTCATTAGAGCTACAGTTCCCCTTTATCCGGCATGTGACTATCGACCGCCCAAATATTAAAGTCCTTCCAATCTTAGTCGGCCAACTATCCTCACCTGCAAAATTAGAAGAAACAGCAGCCTTCCTTAATTCCATTATCGACTTTAAATCATGTTTCTTCGTTATTTCGTCAGACTTTTGCCATTGGGGTCAACGATTCGACTATACCTACATTTATTCCACCCCACCACCACCACCACCACCATTAGGACTACCGACAAAGATATACAAGTCTATCAAACGGCTGGACTACAAGGCATTGGAAGTCTTGGAATCATGTGATCCACATAAATTCAACGATTACTTGAACCAAACCCACAACACAATTTGCGGCAGATTTCCAATAAGCCTGTTCTTAGAATACCTTAAAAAGTCCACGTCTAAAAATACAACAACCATGAAAGCCTATAATTACGCCATGTCCAACAAGATCCAACAAACCATCCCTTCCACCAAGGACTCATCCGTCAGCTACGTCTCATGCGGGGTTTACCAACATCAATAAATACATTTAGTTTCACCCAAACCCTCAGTTTTATTAACTTATCACCTTTATTAAACCATCGAATCATACTCCAGCCAATGCAATCATTTTTTTAGCTGAGCGAGGACCGGAGGCCTCAACAAGGGCCAATAGCGCCGAATCCTTATTTTTTAATAAATTGCACGGTTTATCGCACTCAATTACCCGGCCTTTCGACATAACAATTACATAGTCACTGCACATGGCCGGCTGGAGCCGATGGGCGATCTCAATGATTGTGCTATCGGGGAACATCACATTGATGTTATTTTGGATAAATTCTTCAGTTTCCGCATCGATAGAGGCCGTGGTTTCATCCATTATCAGGATCTTAGGGTGACGTAATAAGGCTCGGGCTAAACAGAGCAACTGCCGCTGCCCAATACTGAAATTAGACCCGTTCTCTTTTATGACACTCAATAGCTTAAGTTCCATCCCGCTTATCACAGTGTCCATGCGAATACAAGCTAAAGAGGCCCATAGCTCACCATCCGTGTAATCATCGAATGGATCTAAATTAGACCGAAGTGTCCCTGAAAATAAAATGGGATCCTGGGGAATAAAACAAACAGCCTTTCCCCGGATCTGTGGTAACTTTAATTGCGATAAATCAACACCGTCAATTCTTATTATTCCGCCATCGCCTTCAATCTCTCCCAACCGAGATAACGCGATCGCTAAGGTCGATTTTCCCGACCCACTTCGGCCAACAATCGTGACTCGACTCTTACCGGCAATCGTAAAAGTAACATCAATAAGACAAAGAGGAAGATTACTAGCATACCGGAAACTAACATGGTCAAACACTATTTTACCCTCTGTCGGCCACTCATGCGGTATATCTGAATTAATAGTTAATCTATTGTCTTCTTCACCCACATCAGGATTCTCTGTGGCTGAATCGTCTAAAAAATCGCAGAGATGTTCAATGGACTTCATTTGTAACTCCAATTGGGTAGTGAAATTACCTAACAGAATCACACTGTTGTTTAGATTTAACCCCCAGAGCACGGCTAGTCCTACGATACCCCCATTAAGCGTATCGCGGGTAATAAAACAAATCAGACACGTCGTCGTAAGCATGATAGCCATAAGTAGTTCAATTTGAAGACACATCCAGCATAAAAAGTCCGCTTGGTTTGATAAAATCCGTGTGGTGGTGTCTAACAACCTCTGGTTTTTCGCCAGATACTCATTGCTCTGCTCATGGGCCCTAATAATCACAATCCCCTCCAGTGTCGTCTTTAAATGGTTTAATAACGGGGGGCGATTCTCAAGCTCTAACTTTTGTGCTTGGACCGATAATCGTCGGTAGCTCCATATTACAAAGACAATAAACCCGATTTCAGAGGCAAATATCACTGCTGCATACGGAATACTGATGGATAATATGAGAATGGCTGCGGTTACCCAAATTATAGGGTTCAAACAAGACCCGATTAAAATAATCAAGGCATTGTCCATGACTTCAACATCAAACACAAGTCGATCAATTATATATCCACTCGGGTTTCTATCAAAGAACAACAATGGTTTGTATACGAGGCTTGTGATCACTGTTTTGAATAAATTTCTTGCAGCTATAACCCCAAGCCAGGACACGGCTATGAATTTAATTGATACACATATTAAACTTGCCAAATAAAACAAGCCTAGCACGAAAATGTAAAAATCAAGGGTTTGAGAGTCGGTTATTTGAGGCAAATAAAAGAATTTCCCCCATCCAGAAGTTGGTCTGGCATACACCGCGCCTGTCATAGTTGCAAGCCAAAAATCGCCCGTAATCCCTACAGCGCGTTCAATTAAGGGCAGACCTACAATCAATAGACTTAAGTATGGATTTCCATACGACCGTATATATCGTAAATATGAGCGAAATATAGATACTGTAGGATCAGCTATATTACTTCCAACTGTCGGCCCAAATTTCGCTTGCGTATCTTGAGCCCCGTCAAGGTGGGTAGCCCTTTTAGATTCAATAACTGATCCACCTGAGACGTGATATCTTGGATGAACTGATGACTCGGCTACTGAGCTGTTGTTATCAGTACTAGTCATTTGACTAAATCGGTCATTTGTAACAGCCGACTGAACGGTGGATAATTGCGAGGAACTAGTAGTACTAGTAATAGCCGGTGTAATAGGGGTGGCTTTAGGAGGTAGAATGGTATTGCACACAGTCTCGTGTTCTAACAGATATGTGTATAATTTGTAATTGAAATCATTGGTCGAATTTGTTAGGTTAATATCTGTTGCCGCTAAAGACTGTTTTGATAACACTGCTGTGGTGGTATTGGCCATTGAATAAAATTCAGAGGTATTGGTACCAGAAATACTCCTTTTTGTACTGTTTGAATTAAACGAGACGTTCGAGTTTTCATCGTTATGACTGAATTCAATGTTCGTCTCGCTACGTTTAATATCAGATAGTATTTGATTCCCCATAAAGGATACAAATTCCAACTTATTTCCATTATACGCTATTTTATGGTCGTTTATCACTATAATTTGGTCGACATGATGAAGCAGACCAAGACTACTCGTTGTAATGAGCACAGTGCGGTCATCCATAATGCTTGAATAATTATTACCAAATAGGTTTAATCCTATTTGCTTCGTCACTCCAGTATCCAATGCACTGAACACATCATCGAGAAGAAGAAGTTCGCTTTTTTGGTATAATGCACGCGCCAGTGTTATTCTGCTACGCTGGCCGCCGGACAAGGATTTCCCACTTTCGCTAATATAAGTCTCAAGCCCATTCTTGAAATGCTTAATGTCCTTTACAAGACAGGTCATTGTAATTACCTTTAAAAGCCTATCGGGATCTTCAGGGGCATGGAATAAGATATTTTCTTTCAAGGTCCCAGAAACTATAAATGGTTCTTGGCTGCTAATACTAATGGACCTAATATTTCTAGTTATATCCCCTGAATCAATAACAAGTTCACCAAGAATAGCAAGAAGTAACGATGTTTTCCCGCAACCATAGGGGCCTAACACCATCGTCACACTTCCTCGAGTCAATTGGAAAGACATATCCTCAATGACTCGTTTTATAACTGATTGTTTGTCCAAATTGTGGTACGAACACGTCAATTTATCTAAGGATAATATTATATTCGGTACTCCCTCTGCGATTCCTGAAAAGGTCGATAAACACGAAACAAACGACTTCGTTTCGATGTACCTAGACTCATAATCGTTAATACAGGGATAATCGATACTATATAATGCATTCATATTGGATATGGACAGTAATGAGTTTTGGGGAATAGGGGCGTGATTGGAAATACTCCCGAGGTTGGCTAGTTTTAAATGGCTTGTCTTTAGTTCCTCGATAGTATCACTATCATCGGTCAATGTTCGCCAAGGTTGGTAATCATTTTCAAGTTCTAAATAAAGAATGATTCTGTGCAGAGATACGTTGGCCTGAGCAAAAATTGTGACTATTTGGCCATAGTACATGAGTGGAAATTTGATGATATTGAAGAATGCGAATGCCGAGAAGGTAAGCTCTGGCGAGGGCGGTCGAACGAATTTAGCATAGCAGATGATACTGGCCAATGTCGCTAATGGCGGGAAGAACACATTGATTAAAGAAGAGGAGCACCAGATCATGATCGCATACCTGTTGTATTTCATCTCTTGTTTCCGGTGCACCATGATCTTTTCTAGAAAGCGAGCCTCCCAACCAAACAATTTAATAACCCTGATCCCAGAAATCACTTCTTTGCATAAATTTACTCGAAGATCTGCCGTTTGCATATGCGGCTCACGTATCGCTTGAAGGATTTTGCTAGTAGCCATGCTCGCTAACAAAATAAGAACAAGGATGGCTACACCAATAGACACCGAGTATCCCATGCGAATAAATAACACCGTAAGCGCAATCAAAATCATTAAGGGGGATCCCCAGCATACGTTGACCCATTGTGTGGCCTCGTTCAATTTTTGGGTGTCGACATTGATCAGATTAATTATTTTACCATGGCCTAGCTCGGACAAGGCTCCTTCCTTAAGAGAATATAATGATTTCACATACAATAGATTCGCCGCCGTACTTCTTACTTTTCGCCCGGCTTCCATTGCGAACCGTTTTTGCATTGAGTTACTGATCGCTGATAATACCAAGGTCCCTCCCAAGAGTGACAAATACAAAATAAAGTCTTTACTGCCCCCAACAATTGCTCTAATAATTATAAACACGTGAATTGGGAGAGACATTTGACACCCGACATAAATGCACATGAAAAAGGTCGACACAAACAAGTCATACTTCACGACATTAAACAGCTGGCGGATAAATCGATTAGGTTTATACTCGCTAGTGTATTTTTCATATTGTAACAACAGATATATAGATTCTTCATCTGATGACATGGGAAGTAGTTTTTCAGTACTCAACCGGCCACCATACTTGCTAACTGCAAGTCCCTCCAAATTCCAAAAGCAATACTTGGCCACACAACTCATAGATATACTGCAAGCACAAGCCAATTTGAGATTATATTAGTTATTACATTAATGGATAAAAAATTAAAAAAAGAGGCATAAAAAATTTAGATAAGTATAAAAAATACAACATTGAAAGATGTCGTGATCTTTTATGCAAATCAAGAATGGGTGGTGGTATATCCTGCCCGATTGTTATATTATGATCTTACGTGGGGATAATTTAAAAGGTAAGCGAACAAACTTTGTATTGTCGCTTAAATTTGGGCTGTGCTAAAAAACTGGGGTTGTATGGGGTGTATTTAATAATTAATTATAATAATCGCTTAAAACTTGTCCATGAATACTCGACCATCTTCAAATTATAAGTGTAATGCTGTGCAATATATTGCCGTGTCCCTAATTATAAGCATAATAATTTTAGGCTACCCATAACTAAATTATTAAATACAGATTAAAATCTATTTTACAATTATTATAACCTATTGTTTGATCCCTAATGGTACGATTATACCACGGTTTAGCAATAAGCTAGAGTGTATTCATCAACCCCTTTTTTTTATTTCTAATTTTGATTTTATAAAAAACAATTGAGCTGAAGCCGAAGTTTGTGACGTTTTTTTAATACATGTATTTTTTTTTGCTGGCCCAAAATCCGAACTGTTGAACTGACCACCATTATTCCATCCATCCTTATTATCATGTTTAGATGCCTTCTTCTTTAAGTTATTCGTCTTCATTTGAGCCTGGTTATGATCGTTCGATACGTCATAAGTCAAATATTTCGTTCACTGATCGATTTATCAATGCCCGTAAGCCATCAAGTGTTGATAACTTCCATGCCTCGCTAGCTTTGAGAAGAATGAAAGCTGGAGGGAAGGATACTCGCCCGAAAGACCATGCTTCTGCTGTCTATGAGTCCCGTTTGAGAGCGGTGCTGAATGTAGACCCTGACGCGAACATCCTTACATATGGGACCAAAGCACCGCTTCCTATCCACGAAACACTGCATATGAACCGCAACATGTTTAGCCAGAACAAACTGTTTGGTATTGCTGCTCTTGAGCCTGAAAAAACCAATCTTCGCAATGCACGCGCAATTCCTAAGACCGCAGAAAAGATTCTTGATGCGCCAGATTATGCAGACGATTATTATCTGAACTTGCTGGCCTACCACACGACCCAGAATATTATTGCTATTGGGCTTGGTTCCGCCGTCTATCTTTGGGAAGCCGACACTAGCAAAATATCCAAACTTGTAGACTATGCCGACGACTGTTCCTCTGATTCTGCCGAGGCTTATGTTTGTTCCGTAGAGTGGATGAAGGCAGGCCACTGTTTGGCTATTGGAAATTCACGCGGCGAGACCCAAATTTGGGACTGCACCCGCATGAAGAAGCTGCGCAATATGAAGGGCCATGCTGATCGGGTAGGAACACTCGCGTGGGACAGGTACACGTTGTCGAGTGGGTCTAAATCAGGGCAAATTATTAATTTTGATGTTCGCAGCAAAGAACCAATCATCGCACTTTTAGAAGGCCATTCCCAGGAAGTCTGTGGGCTGACGTACTCGGAAAGTACGGGCCAACTAGCAAGTGGCGGAAATGATAATCTTGTATGCATATGGGACCAAAATATGATGACTTCGCCCAAACAAATCGATCCGTCTGGAAAGCTTGTCCCCCAAAATTCATATTCACTGTCTGCTCAACCCGCTAAGACACCCTTGTTCACTTTCTCGCAACATAAAGCGGCCGTCAAGGCTCTGGATTGGTGCCCATGGTCAGACCATCTACTTTGTTCAGGAGGGGGCACCGCAGACCGTACCATCAAGTTTTGGAACACTAAAACAGGAAGTCTTATTAATTCCGTCGACACACAATCGCAAGTCAGCAGTCTCATCTGGTCAAAGACGTCGAAGGAACTCGTCTCAGCACATGGCTATTCGCAAAACCAAATTTCAATCTGGAAGTACCCTACAATGAGTAAAACAACGGACCTCTTTGGACATTCTGCACGCATCCTCAGTATGGCATTATCACCAGACGGGCAGACTATTGTCAGCGCAGCTGGTGACGAAACTCTCCGGTTCTGGAAATGCTTCGACCCGATCATCGACGACAACCAAAAAATCAAAGACTACCACAGCTACGATCCCTTCTCTTCTGCCAATCTTAATTCGCATCACCACCACATAAGATAACTACCAAGTCATCTCCCGTACTTTGTCTAGTGTTTTATATCATATTTTATTATTATTAATGTTCATTTTACTTACTAACTCATATAACAACTCTATTATTGGATGAATTGCACAGGCATTCACTAGTAATATAGTGTAGATACACTCATTGTAAAACAGAAACAGTTGATTATACCATACTTATATTTTACACTAACAATTCTACGTGAGTAGTATGACTTTGATGAAAGGATTGTTAAGCATCCTAATTCATATACGATTATATTAATTTTTATAAATAAACTAAATAACGCATAGTTATGTTGCTTAACCTTTCATGTATACTGGCTGTATTTGTTCTACTAACCACACCATCTGTCAATGCACACACGCTAACCCCAAATTCTGAAATCAAATTCATTTCCTCCCATATTGACTCGCCCGTTTTTTTTAACCCCATCAATGTAAGTTAAAGGACTGATTCTCAATTTTTAAAACGTACTGTAAAATGGATCGATTGACAATCAATAACATCGCATCAAAAAAAATATAGATAAAAAACGGCCAATCGTACGAGCTTCGGTTATCATTGCCGGGATCATTGCCTGTTTATTTAGAGGTGTTGCTGAATGACTGCAATAATTTAATCTATCCGCCCGATGCTCACCATAATCAGCGCACATTGGGTGTAAATGAATCAGACCCTGATGCCGATCCATTAAAGGTATTGCCTATTGAAAACATACTTGTCCACGACATTTAAGTACAAATACAGGTTTACATAGTAACTTTATATTTATAATACAATATCACCATTAGTGCACTATCAGAGTGACTCCTAGAACTCATTCAGACACGCTGGACAATAACACTACCTTGATGTATAACATTATACTCGAAGAAACGTATTATGGGCTCTCTTGGGAAACTTACAAACTCATATTCCTCATTGCAACAACATTGCCATGTATGGGGGTTGCAATTAACAGGTAATGCCGTGTGTATTTGCATTTATTTAACAATTTATATGTTAAGTTTCATTTTTTAACATTTGTACGTACTATCACTTCTGACCGGGTAAAAAGCATATCCGATCGGATTATTCAGGACGATTATTAACAAATTTTTAAACAGGTCGTATAAACCATTGATCAACATGGCATTAAGTACACAAGAGATGATCACTGATATTGGAAATAAAATAAGAGAACTAAAATCAGCCAAAGCGTCCAAGGAGGAGGTATCAATATTTTGCACGTGCCATTAACCATTCCAATATGGTTTGTTAAAATTTTATTTTTTAGACTCCCATTAAAATTAATCAACCGTTTTGTTGTGTGTGTATCGTGGCTGTTATAACATTATAAATCTGCACTCTTAGGTAACTCCGTTGGTTGATGAATTAAAGTCGCTAAAGTCTAGACTAAAGGAGGAGACGGCCGTGGGTTCGGATAATGAGGAGGCATCGACTACTTTGGATGGTAAATCTGGGGGAGGGGTGTTTGTGTTGAAGAATCCGAAGGGGACCCGAGATTTTACGCCTATTCAGATGGCGTTACGCGAGAAGGTATTTGCGACAATTACCAATGTGTTTAAGCGGCATGGGGCCGTGACGATTGACACACCAGTCTTTGAGCGGAAGGAAGTGCTCACGGGAAAATACGGCGAGGACTCGAAGCTCATTTATGATCTAGAAAACCAAGGCGGCGAGCTTCTTTCGTTGCGGTATGATTTGACGGTGCCATTTTCGCGGTATTTGGCGATGAATAAGATAACCAATATGAAGCGGTACCACATTGCAAAGGTCTACAGACGCGACCAACCGGCTTTGGCCCGAGGACGGTTTAGAGAATTCTATCAGTGTGATTTTGATATTGCCGGCCAGTACGAATTAATG
Source organism: Ceratophysella sigillata (assembly GCA_034693865.1). Lineage (NCBI taxonomy): Eukaryota > Metazoa > Arthropoda > Collembola > Poduromorpha > Hypogastruridae > Ceratophysella > Ceratophysella sigillata. Next base: position 14,174 of record JAQFXY010000014.1, read on the forward strand.
GTTCCGGATGCTGAGTGTATTCGCGTATTATACGAAGTTCTTAACGAACTGAAGTTCGATAATTTCGTCGTTAAAGCAAACCACAGAAAGATCTTAGACGGGGTGTTTCAAGTCAGTGGGGTTCCAGCTGGGAAAATAAGATTTATCTCGTCGGCTGTTGATAAGCTCGATAAGGCCGAATGGGATGAAGTGCGAAATGAAATTATTCTCAAACTTACTCCAGATTTCCACCCAAATTGTATTCTAAACACAGACGGTCCTAAAATATCAGCACTTGTCGCTTCCCGTAAAGCCAGTGGCGAAGACTTTTCGGCGTATGAAGCGATTGCCGATAAAATTGGGACTTTCGTAGGACTTAATGCCACCGGTAAACAACCAGTTCTGGATCTACTTTCGAAATTAAAAGTAATGGCTAATGCAAACACGATGTTTCTTGAGGGTGTTGGTGAAATGGAGTCCTTTATCGAGTACTTGGAACTATTCAATTGCGCCCAAATCGTCCGTCTTGATCTCAGTCTTGCCCGTGGCCTTGATTATTACACGGGGATCATTTACGAAGCCATTGTCAGCACTTCCAATGAGAGTACCTCAACAGATGCTAGTGTCCCAGAAGTCAGTGTGGGAACATTTGCAGCCGGGGGTCGGTACGATAATCTAGTAGGCATGTTTGATCCAAAGAATAAAAAAGTCCCGTGTGTAGGCATCTCCCTTGGAATCGAACGTATTCTGACGCTTATGGAAGCCCGTATGGCTACTGCTGCTGCAAGTACAAATAGTTCTATTAGCAAGCCCCGGGAAATTCCAACACTTGTGTATGTGGCATCGGGCCAAAAGTACCTTGAAGAACGCATGGTACTGGTCCGTGAGTTGTGGGACAATCAAATCCAGGCCGAGTTTTCATACAAACGCAATCCAAAGATCCTCAACCAGATCCAGTACTGCGAACAACACCAAGTTCCGTATGTTCTATTAATAGGCCAGTCTGAACTCAACGACAACACTGTCACAGTAAAACACACCAACACAAGAACTGAGCAAAAGGTGCATCGCGACAAACTCATTCCATACCTTAAGGAAAAACTAGCTTCCGAATTAATTCAATAATAGCTACAAAGCTAGTAGTAATTACATAGTTATATAGTCAGATAATAAAGGTTTATTTATATAATAATTGAATGCATTTTACCTTTGCTCACACTCGCCTTACTCCTTGAACAAGGACAGGTCTGTTTCTTTTGCAAAGATGCGTTTGAGACATTCGAAGGTCATGTGGACATCGGCCATGGATCGGTGGGCCTTATTTGAGTCATAGGATGCGCTGCAGATTGTGGTCAATGCATCGAGCGAGATGTGAGGGAACGGCCACACTTGTGTAACCATGTTATTTCTCCCATTTGAACTTAGACTTGTGCTGCTGCTATTACTACTATTTCTACTTCCACTTGCAGTTCGCTGGGCAATATCGTAAGTTGGGCATTTTTGTTTTATTTGGAGTTGGACACGTTTCTCGAATGCTTCCCGCTTAGCTGATTGGTCTAGCCCGTTTAAATCGTCAAACTTGTCTAAATTGTTGAGGGCTTTGTGCATGTACCGCGCGCCGTTTTTAGAGCTACAGAACAAGGGAGTTTCGCTTAATGTCGTCGTATCAATTCCCAGTGTTGTCAGTTCCGCAAATATGATGCAGTAGTCAAAATAGACCTTTTGTGCGGCAAATAGCTGCGCTTTCTTTAAATCTTCAATAAACTCTAGAAATACCTCTGTTCTATCCATACCTTGCTCTTCGATAAGCTCCGGCGTTATACCATTGAATTTACTCATGCTTGGGCCGGTTCCATTGGCTGGTAGCTCAGAGTCGGTAATCATTGTGTAGTCCTTCACGGAATAAAGATTCTTGGGGACATGGCACCCTTTAATCAAAAATGACTTCTCTAAAATAACCTCTTTGGTCAACCAGTCTACAATAATGTACCCAAGTTCAATCGGACGTGCCAATTCATAGTTAACCAAATCGTCTAAGCTCGACATAAACACTTTCTTTACAGTATCGTCTAGGCTCCGAACATACTCCCGTGTCGTATACGGATTACACACAAACATCGACTTGACATCATCAAAATACCGAACGCTTCCAGTGCATTCGATATCTACGATCATAACATACCGCCCACTCATCACAAGACAGTATCCGACTAATAATAATATATACGTTTCAAATAGTTAATTAACATTGCAAACTTGAATATCCACGTGACAATTATCTTTTGCGTGGTAATACTGCTTCGTTTGTCCAAATATTGTTGCTTATTTAAATCACCTTTTAATAATTTAATTGAATTAATATATAAGAGTGCAAAGGGACATTTTAAAATTTTATTTGAAACTATATCATTAGAATACGATTTATCATTGGAACATTCAGGTATGAGCGATTCAGATGATGATTATTTTCCTAAAATGAGTGGGGACAATAAAGATCAGTGGGTTAATCCAGCAGGTAGTACCATAAATTCAGGCTTGATAGTAGATCTTATTGAGGCAGCTAATGATTTACCATCAGGCAATGCAGGTTCAGATGTTACTAATGGAGCATATGAAAATGAAAAAATTGTAACTATATTGGACCCAAATGAAAGCATAAAACGGGCTAAATTAGAGGTGCAGCCGGTTACAATAGACGAGTCAACTATCCTACAAACCCTGCCAAATGCACAGAGTTACCAGACGAGTTATATGCACAAGTCGAAATGCACAAAGATCCTTGTTTCGAAGGAGTACGGCCGTATTATTACCTTTTCAGACGATGGCCATATTAAGTTTTGGAACAAACAGGATGGCGAAGATATAGTTTTTATTAGTGATTTTAAAGCGCACCATGGACTTGTTAATGATGCTGCGCTTAATTATAATGGGCAGTGGATGGCGACGATAGGTCCTGATGACCACGACGGGGCTACACTTAAAATATTCGATGTCATGACTTTCGATATGGTGCATGTCCACAAACTAGCATTTCGACCACTATCATGCGAGTTTATTTCTGATTTTAAAGGCGATAATCCCAACCAAAACTGTATTTGTATTTCATCTAATGACACGCCAGATATCCACATATTTAACGTATTAAACGCAATTTATTATGACAATGAACAATCTGTAGAACTAGTCCCAATTAAAACTATCAGTGATCTTCACTATTCTCCGGTGCACCTGATGAAGTACAATGCCAAAGACCAGGTAATGATATCGGTAGATACCAAGGGCATGATCGAATATTGGAGCGGTATTGATTACTTATTTCCGGAAAAGGCTGTTGACTTTAAGTTTAAAACCGACGGCACTACAGATCTTTACGAATTTCTACTAAAATCGACCTTCCCACTTTCCTTACAATTATCACCCTCTTCCTATCAAAACAATATTATTGCAAGGGATAATGTAGCTCAGATTACAAGGCCATCCATGCAATCAGTTCAGATGCTGTTTTTAGGCCATGATAGGGTAGTTAGAATCTTTGATTTTGCGACGGGGAAACTAATAATCACGATCGATGAGTCGCTAGACAATCAAGCTGAGGCGCAGCGTTCCCATTTATGGCTGGAATCGATTGATTTTGGGCGTCAATACTCTATTGATAAGGAGCTACAATCAAAGGAATCCGAGTACATGTACTGCAATGCTATTTTTGACGAGTCCGGGACCTTTATTTTTTACGGCACCTTATTTGGCATTAAATTAGTCTCTATTGCAAATTATAAATCCCCGAAATTTATAGAATTTATCGGAAAAAACGAATCAAGCATGCGATTTATGAACTTAGCTTTAATACCAAGTAATAGTAGCGGCAAGGAAGAAGTCAAGAACCTACTTTCGATGGAATTGCTCACCTCCTCAAATTTAGCCATCCAAAAGAAATTAGAAGCCGTTAACTCCATTCTCTTTTGTACAGCATACTTAAAAAATAGATTCTACCTTTTTACACGCACAGAGCGGCCTGAAGACGGCGCTGGTCGAGACGTCTTCAATGAAAAACCATCCCGCGAAGAAATGTTGCTCTCCCAAAGTGTCTCTGAATCTTCTCGCCAAAGAAATGAAAAATCAATGTCTCAAAATAACCCAAAAAGGAGCAATACTGGGACGGCTTCGAACAATAGCAAGGCTAATTTAATAGATTCAAGGGTGAGATTATTTGATGAGACTAAATTAAGACAGTTGGATAGGGACACTATTACGGCAATTATTCATACAACAATGGGGGATATACGGATCGAAGTCTTTGCCAAATTAGTACCTAAAGCAGCATCTAATTTCTTAATACACTCCATACAGGGTTATTATAATGGACTTATCTTCCACCGAGTCATCAAGTCGTTTATGGTCCAAACGGGTGATCCCTTAGGAGACGGAACAGGCGGAGAAAGTATCTTTGGTAAACCATTTGCTGATGAGTTTGTTCCTTCCTTAACCCACTCACAGCCATATACTATAAGCATGGCAAATAATGGCCCTAATGCAAACGAGTCTCAATTTTTTATCACTACAGTCCCTGCTAATTGGCTCGACAATAAACACACTGTTTTCGCTAAAATCACATCAGGATTCGATACTGCACTGGCTATCTCCAATGTCAAAACAAACAAATACGATAAACCCCTCAAAGACGTCTTTATCACAAGCATCACTGTATTGTGATTATTATAATTTAATTGTAATTAAACCGTATCTTACCTCCAAAAAATACAATGCGACTTAATCATTTTTTATTTAACATAACAGTAAATACAGTACACTTGTTGATTAATTTCTTTTATTACCCCTATCTTTAAAAGGCCACTTTGGATAAATCGTCTTCAATGCGTCTAATTGCTGAGATTGTAGACATATCGATGCGGCGATGGTCTCCGAATTCAACAACTAATCCACCAAGGATTGTTGGATCAATAATTTTATTAATGACCAGTTTTTTGTCGCTTGGAATGAGCTGCGACAGGATTTTATCAACCTCGTCTGACTTTTTTTTGTTCGAAAAAGGGAATGCCGATGTCACTTGGCAATGGACAATATTATTTTTCGCATCCATAAGCTTATTAAAGTCGATAATAATGTCTCCGAGTTTATCGAGTCTTGAATTGTCAGTAAGTAGTCTGCAAAACTTTTGGATATCCGGAGAATACTTTCCCTTTGTTAATATTGCGTCAATTCCATTCCCTTTAGCTGATTTTTGCAATGACGTATTGTGAATAAAGCCGTGGAATGGCTCATTGGTTTTGAGCATATTATCCAGCATCGAAATCTCCTTAGCAACTACATCAATTACCTTGAACGGCGAGTTTTGGCGGTATAAATTAATTATAATGTTAAGTTGCTGTAGCATGACGCCAATGGTTCATAATTTATCTTGATGATGAAACAGTAATTAGACAGATGAACATGTAGAAAAAAAAAATCGGAATTAGCACATATTTTTTTAACAAAATATGTAAATCTTAATGCACTTATCATCCAAGTAACCGATCATGTGCACGAAGACTATTATTTAGCACAATGTACTGTATGTATAAATATCAATTTCAATCATACATTTTTTTTGGTAGCCGCAGAGTACAAAGCGTGGGCATACCGCCCTGAAATACCAAAGACATGAGCTGGTGCAGGAATCATTATTAATTGAATATTCGCCTGTAATAATTCACCAATAAACTTTGTTAATCATTTATTATATCGACAATTAACGGTCTATTTTGAATATTATTCCCTTTTAAGAAGTATGTAATTGAGTAACATACATCGATATACGCGACGGGTCGAATCATTAGTGCTATACACAATGAACCGGTTCAAATTAACATCATTTATTCCCACTCGTGATTATTGTATATCCCTCTTAATTATTTTTACTCGGTGTTATCTTATCCTTCGTGTGGTATTTTACGCCAGTGAAGGATATGTTTCAGCTATTTTTTTTAAAAAATAAAAATAAAAAACTAGCAGTGATGTTGTTACTTTTCACGCTCCACGCCTTTGACATTCAGTACACCAAAAAAAAAAAAGAAGGAGGAAGAGGCGGAGACCACTTATAGCATCATACTAATCATATTCATGCATAATTTATCAATATCATAGCCAATTGTCCATACATAAAAGTGTATATAATAGTTCACATGTGTACTAATCATGTCACCCACTTTACCATATATTTTTTATTGTAGATATGACAGCTGCTATTACCGTTAGAGACGTACCTGCACAAGCATTCAACAAGGCATTCTCCGAGTACCTGAAATACTCTGGGCGTATTGAACTACCAGTCTGGGTTGACTACGTCAAAACTGCCTCCCACCGTGAAATGTCTCCATTCGACGAAGTAAGAACATAACAGATCTTCTAAGCCATACTTACTATCTATAGATTTACGATAATGCGTATTTATCCGACACCCCCTTGCTTCATCCCACATGTATTTACATTAATTTTGCTTAATTTATAATAATTTATTTAGGATTGGTACTATAATCGTGCCGCATCGATCGCCCGTAATCTTTATATTTTTGGAAAATCTACTTCTATAGAAAGCCTTACTTACATTTATGGAGGAAATAGTCGCAATGGACATCGCCCAAACCACTTCCGCACAGGAAATCCTGAAGTTGCCGCACACATTTGCGATCAACTAGTAAAGCTTGATCTTCTTGAAGTTAGCAGCGATGGGTAAGCAAGCAGTCTCTTTTTTGTACTTGCAATGTAGGTATGCTTCCGTGGATTATATCAAATAGTGTATTAACAATTATTCATCTTACCATCATTTAGAGAATCATTCCAAGTTTCTGAAACTGGCCGCCGTGACATCGATTCTATCGCCGAACAGGTTAACGACGACCTCAACTCAGTAGATGAAGAATAATTTATGATTATAATTATTTACATTCACACTTGGAGAACGTTGAATTAAATGCAGTTTGTTAAGTATAATAAACGTGTTCTAATTAAATTATGAAGTGCTGGATGTGTTAGTTCGATCAATAGCAAAAATAGGGTAGTTGGATAGTTAATTTAATATTAATGGCATTTTCATTTTCGAGGTTATTGTTTACTGCGAAAGCGGTATCCAATGTATCTCATGGGCAAGTCCAGGGTTATCTTCATAAATATACACCAAAGCATATTGAGACATACAAAAGTTTATGCACATCATGGGGCCTTGTCAATGCATCTCCAGGTGAGTCTTAATCGCCTACAAATAATTAATATTATTTTTATCGCCAATATCAAACTCATAAACCAAAAAAACACTCCCATGTGTTATATTGTAACTAGGGTTATTGTTAAACAAAAATTTATAATGGATGTCAATTACTTATCATTTAATAGAGCTGATTCAAAGATCGTTTGTTTTTAGTAGCGTAGGAAACAAGAAGAAGGATACTCCAGATAACACCCGGCTGTCAATTTTAGGGACCACGGTCTTAGATTTTGCGGTTGGGCAAGCTCTTAAGACAGGAGATGACAGTCTTAGTAAAGACCAAATATCCACATTAGGCATGTTTATTGGGGGTGACTATTATTTATACAAACTCTTTAAGCACATGAACATGGCGGATTATTTACCGGTGGAAGAACAAGACCTTTCGCAAATTGAACCGTCTCAAGCGTCGAGTGTAGTAAGATCAATAATTGGAAGCATATACGAATCCAAACCTGAAGATGCAATTCAGTTTGTTAACAAGCTTTTGTTAGATCCTGCGTTCCTCTACTCTCAAATCTTAACCGAAAGTGTTCGGCAAGACGATAGCAGCGCCACGGCCGGACTATCTAGAAATACGATCGACACCCTTATCAAGTATCTGCATCCATCGACGACCCTAGGTTTGATCGTCAAGTCGCGAAAAATGCATGTGCTATACGCTAAATATAATATTATTACAAACGAGTCGACAGGCCTCGTTCATTACCACGCCGTACTGTATTCAGGCAATAAAGAAATTGGTAGCGCAAGTGGCCCATCACCACGTGAAGCCATCACGCTGGCAGCTCGCTCAATAATATTCTCGTCTGAATATGTATCCGACCTTAACTTTATAAGTGCACCTGATACAACCTATGAATTGGACAAAGACCACATTCCAATTCTCGAGGAAGAGTAAGAAGGATAATAAATATATTAATTGAGTATGCATTTATTGATCACCGATTTGTGTGACGTTACAATAGTTAAGTAAGTAATATTTCAGTTAGAGTCAAGAACTTGCTGAGGTGGAGGAAAATACATTCAAGCTGTCAAATGCGTCTGTTGGTTTGCGAAAGGGGGTAGTAGAATGCTTTACTTGTCGAGTCGGGGTATAATTTGGCTCAACCATTTCTTTAGGGCTGGTTATACTCGCATCAAGTAATGACAATGCATTTATATTAACACTAGTATTGCCAATATTACTACTATTGGGCATGACTGGTGCTGCCGACGCAAATATTTGGAATAGCTCATCGTCACCAGGTTTATCCTCATAAGTTGCAATGGGTGTAGCAATTTCATCGATCTCTATAAGTTCTTTGCTACTACTCTTATGCCCTCCATTGACAATGGCATCATACTCTCGAAGGGTTAATCCAACTCGCTCTGCTAGTGTCCAGACCCCTTCAATATCCGACTCAATACATACCTCACTGCACAAGAGGCTTATTCGGTCTCGGATCACATACATCATACAGAGGTACTCTTGTACTAAGTCGCTTTCTTTTAATTGAGTGGTTGTTTTGGATTCGGTCACCATGTCGGTAAACAAATCAATAATTTGGTTTGCGGCACGAATGTCGCGAACAATCTTAAGGTCCTGTGTCCCTGTAGGGTCTGACTCTACCATTTCCTTGATTAGATTATTTGCCGCTTCTACATCGCGGGGGTGCGTGCTTCTAAGAAGCAAGCGTAGCATTTTATCGTTTTCCTGTTCTTCTGATTCTTGGTACGCCACATAATCGGCATTATTAGTCACAGGAACTAAAAAATCAGCATCATAAACAGGAAGCTGGTTCTCGATCGTCGACAGTGGGAAGGCATGTCCTGTTGTTTGCAGCATCGAATACACTTCCCGCAGTTTTGAGTTTCCCTTACTAAATGTCCACCGCTGAATGGCCTCCAGGATCTTCATTTTAACACCTGCATCCGTATTCGGGTAGTATTTCACTGACAATAGCTTAACCAACTCATTTAAATACTTGAACTTAAAGAATACAACACAAAACGACCGTCCGCAATTCTCAACACACGCCTCCAAAAGATGCATCACATACAACTGAGTCCGTGATTGCAGATCGACCATTATTTGCGTCTCTCTAATCCGGCTCATAATCAAATCAAGTATCTCTGCCGGCCTAAATTTCGATTCAATAGTTAAAACATAATATGTAAAAATTATAAATAGACCTGGCGCCATCCAAATGTCAATATTCGTATACTAATCAACCCCACCCACTCCTTACTTGTATTTACAGATGTTAATAAGATCCACGACTAGCATTATATGCTGCCAAGGTGTGCTTTGCATGTACCCAGAAGTTGCATTGCCTGGATTTTACATTTAAAATAATTACCCCAAACATTAATTGTTGCATCTCCAATAAACTTTCCACATGGAGATTTGCATTGCATGAATTTTTATATACCTGATAACCATTAATTCTCTACATTTACAATAATGTAATAATACTGTAGCAACCCCATTATAACAGAGCGGTAAAAACTTACTAATGTGTGTTTTTAGATTACGCAAATTGTTGCTCATAGCCAAGTTAACAATTAACTTTTTATTTTATGTTTCGCTTGAGGAAAAGGGGGGCTGGGCGAGACTCCGCACCTAATTCGATTGATTGATTATGTGTATTACTATCAGTAACTTTAGTGGACATGAACTGGCTGTTAGACCATAATGGCGACGAATGATTGAGGTAGTAAGGCGACAGTTCCGCACAAAGTGATGGACTAACGCTGGACGAAGGTGTTGTGAACTCGCATGGTGTTGAGATATTTCCTTTAACGATGCAATTAACTTGCTTCAAATCATGAGCAGACAAATTAGTGCACAAGTAAATTACACGAGAATGCCCTAGGGCATCTGGGGTATCGGATAGATTAATTTGGGAAACAAAGCCGAAGCCAATGATCGGGGCCAATGCATCATCTGTTAATAATTCAAACTGCATTGGGTTGGTTGCAGTGTGTTGTATTGTTGTGTCGTCTAGGCATAAGGCGACAAAGGATTGGTCCAAGCACGATGCGGCCAACTCTGAGGGAAGAATACTAACATTTTTCAATGCACTATGTGAAATGTTTATTCTGATGTTTGATAGTGGTAGTGCATAATAAGTAAATAAGTTTGAATCAAAGCTTTCAGAGAGAGTTATTTTGTGAGTAAGTTGAGAGAGTATCACATTCTTGTTGGGATTATTGGAAGACTTGATAATATTTAGTGTATTTAAAAGTAAGTCTCTAGGATATTGGATGAGTTCTCTAGTAATTTTTGACGACTGGGCCTGTTTATTAGTTTTACGGCGTAATTTTAACTCGCTTGGAGTGAAATCTAGGCTTATTCGGTGATAGGTGTAGCGAAGTTTTTTCTGGGATACTCTACTAAAACTATCATTAATATTATTAAACTCATTATCTGTTGAAGAGGAGTTGAGATACAGTTCGTCTTGCATTATTGACGACGACGATATGGCATGTAAATCGGTCTCTGGGGAGCAATTATTTGGAAGAAACAGATTTTTGTTTGTTTGCTTGTCTATTTGAAGTATCATTAAAGGGTTGAGTATGTTTGTAATGACCCGGAGTAGGTTAAGTCCCTCGCCAAGTGTCCACCCAGCCGTATTAATGACCAGTGGCAATGTTCCCATCCCTGATCGAATCATGTCTGCATTAATCTCTGAGTATTCCAAGTACAGTTTATCAATCGCCTTCATGTGAAACGCCTTGTTGTACACGGGATTTAGTTCACCGATATAATAACTTGATACTGGTTTTCGTTGGTGACATAGCGAGTGTCCTAATATTGGTGCCTCTAAAAGAGTTAATGATACAGTTCCAGGAATACAAAACTCTGGCGAACTTATATCTGCCTCCAAATATGCGACAATGGGAAATTTAGACAATAATTGGTTGCATAAGTGTTTAGCAAACGTAGATTTCCCCGAATTCGCATTTCCCGTCACCAAAATCGAATAATGAGACCGCTGGTTTACTGCTTGGGCTGATTGGTGTTCATATTGATTTCGGATGGTAAAACAAAGCCCTGCTGCTTCACTAACAACCTGCTTTGATACACTTCTCATCTCGCGTGTCAATCGATAAAAATTAATGCCTTCAACTGGCACAGCAAGGTCCGCATCCTTAATTATATCAGCATCAGCATTATGATTACTGCCACTTTGATTAATTGCATCCCCATCTTCGTTTAGTATAAACTTACAAGTTTTAAAAATAGTAGGTAAAACAGTATAACTATTCATTATCGGGGTCATATATTCATTTATATCGACTTCATTTCTAGATTTAGCAAGCTTGATATTCGGGAAAACACTGTCTCTCAATACAACCAATGTACTATTATCTTCACAATGGTTGGTTATTCCATCTAATAACTTATCCCTAATTCTTTTTATCAACTTATTATCAATATTTTCCCCAGGCAACACTCCCAAATACTCGTCAATTTCTTCGCTTTGATTATAGTTAGAAAGAGGAGTATTGCTTGAAATGGCTAATATATTAAGTGACACTTGTTTCTTCGAACTGTAAACCATCCACCATCCGTCCACTTGTGGCTGGTCAAACTGATATTGCCAATCTGTTATATTACTGCCACTGCCAATCCCCATATTGGACGTATAGTATGTTGGTTCACGAGATAATTGAGCCCCTAATACCTCAACAGTCCCCCTAATAACTTTTAAGCCTAAAACCCCTGTGACATACATTGATCCACCAATAGGAAGCTCCAGTATCACATGCGGAATACCACCTACAATAAACTGCTCATACGAATAATTAGCATGCTTGTATACGGTTTCCAAACTATTTTCAGATGCACGATCAATGCTAGCTGTATGTATTACTGGGTCCATTGGACTATTGCTGGGAAGGTCATCATTTCTATCCTTATAAGGTTTGACCTGATGTTTAGGTACAACTATGCTAGGAAGGTGTAATTTTTAAGTTTTTAAAAACATTACAAAAAACGTGGATAAATAAAATTTGGTTGGCACCATTTAAAATATTATTGTTACATTCTAAACTAACTTTATTGTTATTAAATAAGAGTAATTTATACCTTTCTGGCAACTTAGCGTTCTTTTTAGCCAACATTGCAACTTCGAAGGCCGAAAGTAAGGATGCCATTGTACTAATTCGAATAACTTGCTACTTAGATGATTCCTTTATTATGTCAACTTTCTTTTGCAGTTGTTCCATGGCCCGTTTAGTTTGTTCCGCAAGTCTCTTTTTTTTATCTGCTACTGTTCCAACTGCATACTTCTCTTTTATTGATTTAAAGTACTTACTTGCGATACTGTGCTCTAGCTTTATATTATTACTCTTATGATTGTTTGAATCATTGATATCCCTTTTAACATGATCATCATTCTGTTGTATTGTTATATTCTCTGTTTTATCTTCTTCCCCCCGCTTTAACACTTGACTATCCTTATGAGTGGTGCCAACCACCACACTTATATCTCTTTTAGGTTGAGCCGGCGGCACTGGTTTTATAAATTTTACCTTACCAACCGCACTCTCCGCCTCCTCCTCGTCCGTATCGTCATTATTATGAAAGGATAGTAAATTTGTATTTTTCTTTGCTAATCTATGCTTTGGTTTGTACAATCTATCTTCCTCTTCTTCAATTGCTAAACCAACTTCATCTTGTTCATTAACGATGCGCGGCTGGATATCTTTAAACGGATTGACTATGATTTTGACATTTTTAATTACTACTGGGGTCAGTGGAGTGTTCTCGTCGTCTATTTGCGACTCGCCAATACGCAGGGCATTGTAAATCCCGTTTCCAGTGATTCTCCCAAAAATGGTGTATTTCTTTGCAAGCTCCGAACAAGTATCAAGTGTGATAAAAAACTGACTTTTATTGTCTTCTGTGAACGCGACAATCCCGCGCCGCGAAAATCTAATCCGAGAATGGAATTCTTGCGGAAATGACCCGCCATAGATAGAGTCTCCACCAAACCCCGACCCCGTAGGATCCCCCGTTTGGATCAAGTAATTTGGCACTACGCGGTGGAAATTGAGCCCGTTGTAATATCCCTCCATACACAACTGCATAAAATTTCTACCGGCTTTAGGAATCTCCTTTCCCCAAATCTCCACTCCAATATCACCAAAATTTGTTTCTAAAATTACTTTTCCATTCGTTGCAGGCTCTATATCAACAATACGTATTAGGATCAACAATTTAAATTATATATTACATTTAAGGGAACGTGAAGGATTGAAATAAATTATTATACTGTGTTACAATTATACCTAAAGAATACACTGACGACATTAAAACGGTTTGGTTAGAATTACAAATTGGTAAAATTTATAAAAGCCACGCACCAACGAATTGAATAAATTGTAAATACTATACCACTATTATAAGGACCCCACATTATTATTATTGTACACCCCATACTGTCTAACCTATCTATGCTAACTTACATACATATATTAGCCAGATCTAATGTCAGTCAATTTAACATTCACGCTTAAAAATGTTTCTAAAATATTTATTGGACTTAATCCGAATGCAAGCAAAGCGTCTGTAGCGCGTCAACTTGTTAAAAGTCTAGCCAACCAACGCCTGCGGGCCACCAATGATAAATGCGTAGTCGATATTAAAATAATAGACAAACTTACACCACCCCCATCCCCCGAAATTGACCTTACGACTATTATAAACGTCTCATACGGTAATCCAGCAATTATCTTAGCTCGATATAAATACCAGCCATAACACGAATATATGTATAATTTTTAATTCAAATATTATTATTAATACGTTATATATATTAACATTCGGGAAGTGGACGGTCAAGTTATATCGTTTAATGTCAACGAACTATCTGCAGATGATATTTACAAGAGCGTGATCAAGAAATGCAGAGCGCTTGAAATTAACAACGCATTATAAAATATTTAGATAATGCTGCACCAATAAAAATATATTAAACCATACACTCCCTTTCTATGGCAAATACCCCCAAACATGTATTTTAGTTGAATAATTCATAACCACAGGGATTCATGACTGTTGATTATCGGTTGGGGCCAATAAACTTAACAAACCACTTGAAACGGACTGATGAGGTTCCCGAGGAATTGCAAAACAACCAAAAATTAGTCGATTTCGCAAACAATCTTGCAAACAATTTTCAACTAATTGTATTCCATTAAACATCAATAATATGCCTAGTCGTCAAGAAAATAAAACAGATATTCCGTTTGTTTTAAGTCAGATAGCTGTGTTAGTGTTTGTTGTTGCGCTTATGGTGTCGCTGATGTCCGGTAGATTTCAAAATTGGGTCTCGGTGAATTTGATTGACACTTTTGACTCGCCGCTTTTTGTCAGTATCAAAAACATTGGAAATGGATGGCTTAGTTTAATTTACTACACTTTTGTTTATATCGTAGAAAAAACAGTGTCAATGGCATTCAACACTGAACTCGACATCGATACCTTTTTATTCGACAAATTGTCGTTCAATGTGATTGAGCCTAGAAGATAATTTTCCCATCCATTTCATTCTAACAACTCGCCCCAACAATAAGTTTAAAATTATTCATAAAATCGGTTAAGTATAACCCATTTATTATAAATATATTTAAATGACGGATAATTAATGTTTCTCGTTCTTTGTTGTAGTTACGTATATACTGATTTAGCGATTAAATCCTAGATGGCTTTTTTTTGTTTGTGTTGGGTGGTTATTCGTTGGAGCTGGAGTTGGCTCGTCGTATGCATTCAAGTCGGCCCCATAGTATCCAAACACTTGGCGCTTGTACTCTGGGTTTGTTTGAGCAGCAGTTGAATTAGTGTTGGTAGTATTAATATTTTTATTGCTAAATAAATGCTGATTGGATCCTTGGAGCGTCCCGATTGTCTGGACGTCATCTTGGTTGCCATGTGTTCTAGAGGTATTAATTGCAAGGCGGTTAGCAAGTTCGTTTCTTATTGAGCTGTCTTGGAGTAATTTTGTGATCAAATAATTTGTATCGCTGTCCAATGTGCCTGCACTGTTGTTTTCCATAATATCGTAATCTTGATTAAATGCCATTTGCGGGTTATCAACCGTTGTATCGTTTACAAACACAATATTAGATCCATTGCTCGAATTATTTTTGGCACCAAACAATCCATGTTTGATCACTGGTTTGGATGTAATTTCAGTACGATCCGACTTCCCATGAGACATCTCGGCACGTTCAATGCCACCAAGTGAAATCCCAATTCGGTCATTTCCCGAACTACGTAATGTATCTACGGAATTTGACGATCCATTAGCGGACGTTTTATTGTATACATTTTGGGAATCTGTTGATGTTGCTAAATTTGAAGAGGGCAATGTCACAGTTGGTGCAGCATGTGTGAATACGGGTGCCGAAAATAAATTCTTTCCATTGGCATCATCTCCAGTTGCATGGCTTATTTTGCTCATATTCGTATTTGCTGCTGGGACGAGCCCCATTCCCAATTTAAACACCTTTTTCTGCCCAAACTTAGCTCCACCAGTCCCGCCTCCCGACGTTGCCGTTGCTGCTATTGTTGGTGCGGCTTGCAATTTATCAGATTTTGGAGAACCAGACAAAGGGAGCGAAAAGTCCATCACATTTTTTCCAGCCTCGTTATTCATTAATTTAGTGATGTCATTTTGAATCGGCGCGCTATCAGTGAAAAAATCAGAACGCCCCACTACATTTCCACTCATCAGTTTTTGTGCACTGGATATGAATCTTTTGATATATTCCTCGGCTTGTTCGTTTGTAATAAGTCCTATTGCCGATTCTTGAGATAAGATCAGTGATTTGTATTCATTGGCGCGACGATTACTATATTTTTGCTCAAGGCTTGATATCGAATTCAAGCCATGTTTACTGAAATACTCCTTTGCTTTCAAGTTCCCCCCTTTGATAAACCCATACAATTGCCTGTACTGCCAGACGTCCAAACTAGTACTCCGGACAAACGATATGTTCACCCCCAAGTTCCTATGCAACCCGGAGCAATTGATGCACAAATAAACTCCAAAACTAACACTGCTCCATGTTGGATTCTAGTATATAATGAGCAAAAATCGGACATAAATTTAGGTTAATTGCAATTAAACATATTTTTCGTGTTTTTTTTACATATTCTAAATTTTGAAAAAATGAAAACCTATGTAAGATGCGTACTACAACAGGAGATACATTGGCATTACCCGTGATTGACAGTCAAAACAATGATTGTTTTGTGCTGGGCTGTTATTAGGTGCTAGCTTAGGACACACCCCTTGCTTATCTACAAGCAGTATCTGAAACACAAACTCTGATTCTTCTTTAGTGGCCGACATATTAATCTTTATGCGAAGTAAATCTACTGTGCGTAAATAATGATAAAGTATATGAATATGCTAATATCTATATCATTATATTTTTCAAGGCGATTACACCCGGAGGTGTAATTTTGGTTGCATGGCCAATTCGAATATTATACGACGTTTAATAAATCTGTGGAATAATTGATTAAGATACAACCATTATTAAAAGAACCAATACAATAATCCAATTATTTAATTTAGCCATTAATTATTATTGTAAGGCTTATAGTTTAATTCAAAGCTTACTAATATACCTACCATTTTAAGAGCATAAAAATTACTGATAATAATAATAATTGAATATATAATATCTATACGCATCATTTTGTCGTTTTAACAGTTGCATTCAAAATTCCGAACACCAACCTATTGATTTTTATAAATATTTAAACATTTATTTTCGTAAATTTTTAACTTATTCATTGCACAACAAAATTTTAACCACTCGTGGATAGATGAAATCGATTAAGAAAGCTGTAAGTGCAATGGGGCACGTTCATGTTCCGTCAACTCAGGACCCTGAGTACAATAGTTTGTATGCTGAATACATTAGTGTTAGCAATGCGTTAAGCGAAACGCACAAGACCATGATTAAATGTAAAAACGCTTGGGAAGAGGTCACTAAGAATGCCTCAGCAATGCTACGCAGTACGCGCAAAGGAATGTGCGAGGTTACTAAAATGGCGGATAAACAGTCAAATTCGGGTACGAATACCGATGGCTCACTTCATGGATCGAATGGTGAAGTAAACACTGAGCCAGGCACACCTAGTCCTGAACCCGAGAACGGTGGGGCTGACATGGATCAGTCTCAGTCGCGCCAATCAATTGATATTGTAAATGATACACTTGCACCTTTGCTTAATCCTGAACTTGCTGCTGAGATTGATGCTCGACTGTACAATTTGGATAAATACACCAAATCACAAATTGGCCGTGATTCGAACCCAGAACATGTCGATTCGACAATGATCCGTCCCTACCAAGAGCTGAATGAAGCTATGCAATTGTGCCGCTCGCTTCGACCAGTTTGCTTACAACGCGACAAAAGACGCGCTGATTATGACTACAAACGGGGTGAACTTGCCACTTTCGAAGAATCGCTCCGTAAAGATCTAAAGAAGGACCAACTTAAAGAAGCCAAAGAAACTAAAGGAAATGATCATAAAAGTGTCCTTAAAGAAGAGAAAAAACGCGAAAAGGACGAAAAAAAGAAAGGTAAGGACTCTACCAAATTAGATAAGCTCAAAGAAGAACTTTCCCAAGAAGCCGATAAATATAACGATAGTAATCAAGACGCCAAGAACCAAATCAAGTCCGCTCTTGAAAATGCTCGCTTAAAATTAGACGCCGCTTATAAAATTTACTTTACCGTCTTCAAAGCCACCGCATCCGGTCTTGTCGATTTTTAAAAAGAAAACTATAATGATTGAATATTCTATCTTAAATCCCAGACATTACCATGATTAGTGATTAATAATATAAATAAATATTTTTCTTTATTTTATTAACCCACCAAGTTTATATAGTTGATCCCGGTCACAAGTACTTTGCTGATTTGGAGCATTTGTCCGGCGTGTATTTATCCTTAAGTCGTTTGGTTTCGAGGACAGACATGAGACGTACGGGGACTAAATTATTGTTTTTTTGCAGCAATCCGAGTCTACGCAACTCCTTAAAGAGAAACAAGCGGCGATTGTTCATGGAAAACAAAGCATTGTGGGGTTCGCTGTATATGATGGTTATCTTTGGTAGCTCAGCAACAGTAATTTTTCCGTCAATTATTTCCTGAAGTGTGTCGACAATTAATCGGCCACACGAAAACTGTCTCCTGATCCGCGCGTGGGTAAAATATATAATCTCCGGGTCAACACCATGAGCCTCAATCGATTCCAGATCAATAATTTTATCCATTGCCAATCCCCCTTCCATCATTGCTGCTGCTGCTGCCGCCTTCTTCTTATCCTTAGCACTCATATTCACCTCTTCATCTTCTATATTTTTCACTAGATTAACCTTATTAACAGCTTGATGTACTCCAACGTTTTTATCTCTACCCATTTACACGAATAACTATAGAATTGTATAATATACTCAAAGGATTAATAACGTAAGACTAATGTGACCAAAACACATTATTGGGGGTGGAAAATGGCCCTTTTGTACTTGAATTAATATGGTGAGTTGACCCGTGTTAATAATTGGTACCGTTTGATTGTGTCTCTCACCCGATCCCCGATTAATCAACATCGAATTGCACTCCTTGCACTTTATATATATGGAAATAATCGTATTTATAAGGTTGGACGTCCTTGGTCGTGGTGATATAATGTTACCTAAAATACCACCAATACACATTACCCACAATTTAAAAAACATATCCACCATTTTTTTTTATCTGATGATATGGCCGTAAATAAAGTTGGGGGTTGTAACAATAATATCTTTCCAGCGTATGTTTGTTGTTAACCATGCTTTAATTATCCTAAAAATTGATCACTAAATCGAATGCAGAGTGAATCTGGACCATCTAAAAGACGTACATTCAAGAAATTCTTTTTCCGTGGAATTGAGTTGGAGGCTCTTGTCGCCATGCCGCACGAAGAGCTTATCACCAAGCTTAATGCGCGTGCTAGAAGAAGACTGACGCGTGCCCCATACAACGCCAAGGAGCTTAAATTTTTGGTCAAATGCCAAAAGGCAAAGCTCAATGTCCCACACGGAACCCAGGTCCCTGTTGTTCGCACCCACCTTCGCAACTTCATCATCACCCCAGCTCTGATCGGCAATCAACTTGGAATCTACAACGGAAAAGTATTCAATCAAGTCGAAATTAAGCCAGAAATGATCGGTCGTTACCTTGGTGAGTTCTCAATCACTTATAAACCAGTCGGCCACGGAAGAGCTGGAATCAACGCATCTAAATTCATTCCTCTCAAGTAAACTAATAATCCTAGTTATCAAACAGGTGTGTAATGGCCTTGGATTATATTCGGAAAAGGGGAGGGTATTTTATTAAACCCCAAGTCATTAATAATGCCACCAATTGAAAATAAACAAAGTATTCGCCGAATTGGTATTAATATATTAATTTTTAATAATAAATCTTGTTCATCCATTGATGTTAAATAAACGTTTGCCGCATAAAACAACCGCATGGTATCCACGAATGATTGTATTTCTAACCAAACCCAACATGAATAAACTTAATTTAGTCTCCGTGATGTTCGTCAGTATGCTTATCGGCTCGCAAATCACCAATAAACTAGTTTCCCCAAACATGGATATTTTCCCAGACTCCGATACGCGTCCAATAAAGCATTGATTAAACTCCACATTTTTAATTATCCTTAATTTCAACCTCTCTAAGTTATATATAATTGGAAAGGTACTCAATTGGTTAGATACAATATACTTAAATAATAATATTAATGTTAATCACCATGTGGGTTAGTTGATCGGATATGATATTATAACTAGCTTACATTTGAGTTTGCTTTGCGGACTGAGATGCCGTAGCTACTCAAGTATGGAATTCTACGCGTGCCTAGTTTTAAAAAAGCATTTGCTTCGTTTATAGTGGAAAAGTCGATAAAGGCAGTGACGCTGGCTTTGGTGCTGGCACTGTCAATTTCGGATAAATTGGCACGCGGCTTTCGATTGCCAATAGTAAACGATCGGTCGGCATTATACACAATGATCCGACAGTACGTTGGGTCGAACGTCTCGGTTGGGGTGTAATCAAACGCCTTTACAAACGCCTTCACTTCAAACTCTGTTACATAGTATGGAAACCCCATAAGCATAAGCGTAATTTGGCCAGTATAATATGGAGGAAAGAAACGATCGCTCAACATCGTCGGATCTTCAGTTTTATCCTCCTGGATTTGCTTCTCTGCCATTTTTTTTGCCTTCTCCATAATGTCCCCTAATTTATCTTTCTTAAGGGACTTCTTCGAAGACATTTTGCTAGTAATCTTGCTCATATCTTTCGAAATAGTCTTAGAATTTCCCTTTTCGCCTTTTTTCTTACTGCCCTTACTACCCATTATTCTTTCTAATACAACTTAACTAAGTGTCCTAGACGTGTTAATATAATATAATACGGAATTTAATTGTTAACCATTTAATTGACAATTGTACCATCAAAGTATCTAATTAGACTAATACTTTGGCAATGTTAGAGCAGCGTCTTAAATCTTGTTTATCAGTAAATCACGTGGACCCCGTTGTTTATGACAAGTGTATGCGAGTATTCCGTAGTTGATCTTTTTATTTTAAACTGCCTATATTTTCATGGTTTATTTTCAATAAAAAATCAATTCACCACTTGTAATTACCACCCACTTATAAGGCAACAATGCGATGAATCAATTAAGAGTATCGGTGGACACAATTATCGAGTATATCGAGGTGTTTCTAGTGAACAAAAAGCAACCGACACTATCCCCTACGAACATTTCGAGCTTTATATCATTCCTCCAATCGTAGGTTGAACCCTATAGTACCATTAATATTCATGTTCACGCTCGTAAAATGACGTTTAATTATTAACATACGTGTATATTAATGTATTTTTACATAATGGGCGAATGTGAAGTGAGTTAGGTGTAAGAACTAGGCAACCCCATTCCAGCAGTATATCCTTAAATAAGTTTAATGCTGGAATGTTCCAAGATGAAGTTTCAAAAACTGTATACCCTTCTAAGAGTCCGCACAAAGTCCCTGATTCGATCGATGTGGATTATATGACGCCAGAATTTAAACGAACCAAATCCATGTTGCCAAGCCCTTCTATTCACCAGTCGCCAGCCAGTGTGCTTTTCAAAGAAAGAAATGATGCGAACAAAGTATTAATCACGTATGGGAATGCCAACCCAATCCCAATGAATCGACAAATCAAGGATCCGGTTATGATTAACATCTTACCGACTGATTTGCAACCACTAACCCAATACTTGTATATGGAAGAACTGCCAGTTACGAAATACGAGGCATTAGAAGACCGTTTGCAATTTATGGCCCATCAGATCATCGCACACAATCCATCTATCCCTGACGAAGATAAATTATTATTTACAAATGATACAAACATGAGTTCAGAAGATATTGTCCGTGTCATTGGAAGAGTATTCATTGATGATAATAGAGACATCTACTTGCAAGGAAGCCAGGAGCATTCGGGCAAGGCATTAGTACGTCTCAATATGTCAAAATTAGAATCATATAGCGTATTTTCAGGCCAAGTTGTAGTAATCATGGCTTGTAATCCAACAGGCACCGAGTTGGTTGTTGTCAAATTATTTTCCCCAACTATTAATGATCTCAATAGTAAATCTGAGGATAGGGACAAAGAAGACGAGGCTCGGCCGAGTATAATTGTAGTCGCTTCTGGCCCATATACCTTGGCTGACTCTCTAAACTTTGACCCACTTGAGACATTACTCAAACAAGCAGAGAATATAAATGCAGATGCATTGATTTTAATGGGCCCATTTTTGGATGAAACGCACCCATTATTGCATCCACAAAATCCAACGACTAATGAAGCTAGTGCATCGAATACTAGCAGTAGTGGATTCAACTTACATCCCGTATCATTTCACGATACCCCCTTTGAGGAAATATTTAAGAAAAAGGTCATTGATACGCTCGATAAATTTAACTTGGAGCGAAGCATTGATAAAAGGATAAAAGTGGTAATAATTCCATCCATACACGACTGTTTTACCGACTATATCTTCCCTCAGCCCAGCATTGATTGCAGGTCGTACAATAACAGCCCATATATAACATTTCTGTCGAATCCAGCTACATTTACTATCAATGGAATTACATTTGGAGCGACATCAATTGACCCTATTATGCATATCAAAGAGGCGCACCATAATATTTCCGAAGACAGATTTTTACGAATGTCGCGTCACTTACTGGAGCAACAAAGCTATTACCCGATCCACCCACCCATGTGCAACACCCCAATCAGCTATGACCATTACCACTACCTTGAGATGCCTACTACCCCGGATATTGTTCTCATCCCGTCTAAAATGATCCACTTCATCAAGCAAGTCAACCAAACCTTATTTATTAACCCTGGCCCGCTCTCCTCCGACAATACTGGTAAAAGTTACGCCATCATATCAATAAACCCGGAAAAAAATACACATAGTCCTCAAATAAGTAACGACATTAAATCAAAGGTTAAAATTGAAATATTAAAAATTTAAATGCATCCAACCAATTGGTAGCCAATGGTATATTTTATTCATATTAAAGATGGAAATAAATAAAACTAGATAAAATAACAAAGTCATGATGTCAAGTATAATTTGATAGTGTATTTAATTAATCAATCGGATGACCTGTTGATTTGTCGATCAAAGATTTATCTTCACTTAACAGAACTGGACCTGGGCCTGGCCGCGTGAGGATAGCATACTGAAGGGTCCCCTTTGAATTGTTTGCAAAAACAGCGGATGTTAATTCGGAGGATAATGGGGCGAAGGAATAGCTTGAATCGACGCCACGGTAAAAGTCAGCCTCTGAAGCGGTGTCTGGTTTATAATATATGTTTATAAGAGCCATCACTTCCCTCATAGATTCTTTACACGCGTATATTACAGCATTAGGGCCTGCATCAAATGTGTAGGCTGCCTTAACTTTCTTGTAGTAGCCATTGTATTTTGTGATCATATCAACCAACGTTCGTGAGACATCGTTCATGTAGAAGATTGGTGGGTAAGTATCCAGGCATATAGCATGGAACTGATTGCTGTCTTGCATCGTAAGGCGCCCGAATGTTTCGAAATCTTTGTTTAATATAGCAAGTTCTATTTCCTCAAGTCTCTTAGGAACGACATGATTGGCTCTGTATTCAATCAATGCACTTGTTTCCACACTGGTATTCATCCCATTCGTTGAGCTAGTCCCTTTCTTTTTATCATTAACCACTAATATCAAAATCTCCATCTCTGGCCAGTGGGCTTCGTCGGCTATCTGTTGAGCAAAACTAGACATACTCACTGCTCTTTGAGTAGATTCATCCTTTGGCATACTTGGATCGCCATATCCTTTATTCCAGCGGACCCAGCCACCATCCAAACTTCGACATGCGCTCCCCGATCCCATTCGCGCTATTATCGACAAATTTTCACCAGTCACATTGTATAAATTGGCTAATGCAAATACTAGACACGCATACCCGGAAGCCGAAGAAGCCAATCCAGCAGCCGTAGGGAAGTTATTCATGCTCACAATATGCACCTTGCAGTTCAATACAGCCTTGTCTTCGTCACTTGTCGCTTTGGACAACGCCAGCCCTCTAATCTCGGCAATAGCCTTTTGCAGACGTTTGTTCATTATGTCTTCCTCCTTTCCATTTAGCCAAATACGGTCAGTGGTAAACTCTGGCGAGGCAGCAATACTTGTCATTGAACTTAAATCGCGCTGGTCCAATGTCGCGCTCAACGACGAATTGATCGGAATAATCATGTCCTCATCACTTTTTCCCCCTTTAAAATAATATTACATTATAGTCAACCGCACGTACACCATAAATAAAATAATCAATAGCCAATTGTTATCCAAGTTGTAATGAAAAAAAATATTATCTTAACTTAAACAATAAAATAAGTGGTTGCTTAATAAGAGTCATTTGTAATATTCAACTAGTCTTTTAGTAATGTATAAAGTATATCAATTTACTACGTACAGTATTTTATGACGGCAATATTAACTGGGGCCGTCGTGGTTACACTTTTAATTACATTTACTAGCATCTTTCAGTTGACTAATACTAAGAAATGGCCCGTAATGGATACTATGTGGGTCAATTAATTGCATTTAATTGGAAGTGGATCCATTTAGCTTTTGTTGTTGCCTCAGTGATCTCCTTATTACTCCCACTTGCAAGGGTCACAGTGTCATTTGCGCCAAATAATAATTACTATCCAACAAATTTCGAAACAATCGTGCAGGTACAAAATATCGGTTTGTTGTTTATGAATAATACGCTGCGTGATGCAAAGGCATACCTCATGATCGGCTATTCAGTGCTTTCAATGGGGATCTTTTTCTTGCTATTTCTTTTGCCTGCTCACAATGAGGTTGATAGTCGTCATATCACACATTCTTCAATGTTATGCATAATTAGTCAGTCAATACATTTCTCATCGTGTCTGATTATGTCGCCATTATTCATGTTTCTCATCAGTCAGTACATTCTTTCAACTTTCTTCTTTAATGCGGGTAATTTGGTCACCATCAAAGTGTCCTTGTTTCCGGAAATTGGGCTTTACATATTATGCTTGACAATAATCTTGTCTCAGATCTACCGATTAATTGCACTTGTTTACATCCCTGAAAAAGGTATCGCAAATAGCGAGATAATTCCCTTATTAGAGGAGGAAGTTAGCCCTGATGTGGACATAGAAAACCAACTCGATTATAATAATACCAGCCTTATTGGATGGGAAAAGGATAAATTGTTGTATAATTATTACTCACGAAAGAATGAGCGAGTATCAGCAGCTTCTGTGGTGTATCTTCCTTTGATATCAACGGCTAGTATTGCAATAATAACGGTGTATGCAATTATGCTGTCGATTATGGAGTTTAGTTGCAAACTGCTGTCGAATTCAGAGTTCACAATTTGCCAAGACAAGCTGTCTGTTTTCTCAATTGTCTCTCCAGTTGATATAAGGCGACTAATTTCCAATCCTCTTCTATTTATCGCGTGGATTCTGTTTTATGGAACACTCATGATATCCGTATACTTGTCTATTTGCAAGCACATTATGCGCAAAAACATAATATTATTGTTAGAAGAAGAAGCTGCCGGTACGCCTATTAATTGCCGACTAATAACGAAACTTAAATTTGGAATGGACTTGTATTTCTCAACAATCAACACCATTCTAGTCTTTTATGCAACAGCGTTTGTATTAACTATGGAATTAAATCGGGTCATTCAATCTGCCTTCGGTAGCCAGTGTGACACAATTCTACACTCAATGTTTCCTCAACTGGACGCGTCTGTGCATTGCTTTAATTTAGATGCCCACTACCGAACTAGCTCCGAATTATACTGCCTAATAATCGCTATTTTAACATATTATACAGCATGTGCAACTGCTAGGACAGTCAAAATAACTAAATTGAGAGCAATTTCGAATTATTAAGTAAAATAAGTTTGCTGATATTATATGGTTAATAATTATAATATTTATTAAAGTTAAGTTGATTTATTATTTAGCAAAATTCGACATAGTTTGCTGGAATGTATCCTTTGGTTTTGTTGTTATTTTCAGCCAAGATCCAGCCATTTTCGTCTTCTGGGGCTATTACTTTAAATGTTTCGCTAATGTTCATGGACAGTTCTTCGTCGCTTTGAGCGACAAAGGAATAGAGTGATCGCATGTAAACGGGAGGCAGTGAGTTTATCGAGGATTGCTGTGGAGATGGCGGGACAGGCCGAGTAGGTATCGCCGAAGTGCTCTTATTGCCTGATAATGAGGTGCGTGAGTCGTTTCGAATATGGTTTGAGCTAATCGAGTTGCTGCTGCTTAGTGTTGGGCTTGACCTTAGGGTTTCAAAGGACACAATTGCGTCTTCAGGCAAGGAGAAATCATTCCCAGTGGCAAACATGGTGGCAAATTCGTCTAAATCGCCGTTAATATCGATTTGGTGGGCGATATTTGCCGCATTTGTTAATATTTCATCCAAATGGGGCTTTTCAAAGATATTAAGTGCATGGCTCATACTAGCTAGACTTTGTTGAACGGCACCTAACCGAAGCCGCTCTATGGCCTGTGTGGCTTCAAATTCATTTGTCATTTCCGTTTGGTATCGTGGCGAGTCGGTTTGCATAAGACTCACCGAACCTTCATACTTGGATATCGCACGCTCTTCATCTGATGCGGCTTTCGCCATCGTGTCTTTTAATTTCGATAATTTATCCGCTTTCTTCGGATCGGCTTCTGCCATTTTATAGTCCAATACTGCCTTTTGATGGTCCTTTGCCTTTACACCCACGGCACGTTTATTAGCGGTAACTTCAGTTTGCAGTGAGTCCCATCTTTTTTGCACCCGGGAAAAGTTCTTTACAGCGCTGTTAACCTCTTTATACGAACTTGAAAACTTTTCCTTGTGGTAATTCGACGAATGGAACGAATTAAGCTCGTTTAAAACGGCCTGTGCCTCTTCCGCGATCTCTAAATGACGCTGCGCCAATTCATCGGCTGCTTGGAAAAAGGTCATGTACGCCGCCTGTAAACTCCCAAATTGGGGCTGTTTGGTGAGTTGCTTCTCGTTAGAAGCACACCACGCCTTCAGCTCGGCTGCATAGTTCTTCTCAAGCTTAATTCGACTAGCATATATCTGGCCCAGTGCCTCCACCTCTTTAGCCCCATGCTCCATCCGCTTAACTACATTCTTGTACCCGCCTACACTCCAAAAATTAAGGCTTAAATTATACCCTAAATGGGAATTGGCTAGCTCTTGCGCTAGTGAGTTTACATCTGACATGATTAACTTTTTTATAAAAAATTAAATAAAGTAAAAATAGTCAGATTGAATTATTAATTTGTATTAATCATTTAATTGATAATACAATTAGATGGAGACAGATGGATTGTACAATTCACATGTATATTAAACTAACGCAAACGTTGGTGGTACACGTGGTGTATTGATGAATCCGTGTAATATTACACACCTCTTAGATTAAATCCTACAGATAAAAAACTAAATAAAACTATTGTTTATTGGGGGGTCGGTGTTGGTTCTTACGGCATGGTAGTTTATTGATTTGGAATCTAAGAAGTAGGCCAAATTTTCGGGGGTAAGGGGTGATATGCCGTATGTTTCGGTGAATATTGAAAATAGATAATCGAAGGATATCGATTCGGACTGTAGTACACGATCGTATAGATCCTTATCTTTCTTAATAATTAAATCCATTTTTTCAAATACGGCTTGTTTATCTAGTAGTATTTCATGTGAGTCAGGTGCATGTACAGGGAAAAGCAATGAACGGCCAGTTAAACTAGAGTTGACTTGCAATACTGTATCGATATTTCCATCAAACGCGTCAAATACAAGATCGTGATTTGAAAATGACACTGGACTACTATCATTGTTTGCATTGGGGTTTGATAGTATGCTTGCACGCCTAAAAAAGAGTAAATGTGCCTGTGCATGTGATGGTATTGTGGCTAGGTCCTCGACCACGGCTGCCAAGTCCAAACTATCCTTGCTGGCTAATTTATTTTTATTAAGTTCCTCGTGATACTTGAATATCTCTACAAGTTTAGCCCGGATTAGCCTTTTCTTGTTTTTCTTGAGCCCGTATTTTTTAGCCTCTGCATTTAATAACGGGGTTCCCAATGAATTCACCTGCTGAATGTAATCTATCAACGCAGTGTCTATTACGGGGGTGGTTTGTTTCAAAGGGGTGGAATTTATAATAATCGGCTGATCACTCGATACTTCTACTGATGCCGGGTCCCACTTATCTCCAATTGAGGGAATATTTGAAATATCATGACTTCTCTCTCCAATCTCCACAAGTTCCTGCTCGTTGCTACTATTTTTTAGCCCCACATTAGGTTCAATCCCTTCCAGCTGTACATCATCGTTATCCATAACTTGTATAAACAAGAATTCGGAATGGTCGGATATATTATGGAAAGTGGAATTATCAAAGCTATTAAGAAATGACATGCGCGGTTGTCCAACAGGCGGAGCAATATAATTTTTTGTAAATGAAAAGTCTGACTCAAATCTTTGGAAGGAGAGTATATTGTTATTATTGTTATTATTGTTATTGGTAGATGCGGCTACTCCAAATTGGTACTCCATTATGGTTTTTGTAAGGGTAGAGGTGGTTGCTGCGAGATTTGAATTGGCTACTAATGAAGTGATATAGGTGTCGGTAGGAAGCAGTATACACTTATCTGCATAGATGCTATTGCACTGGTTAGTTGTTATTTGCTTAATTTTATATCCTACGAGTTTGGCAATAAAATTGGGAAGTTCGCGTGCAAGCCGCGCTGACCAGGCGTTAAATACCTCTCTTCCCGCAGTCGACCTGTCCCCATCGTCTGAGACCAAGTGTTTCACCAAGTCTAGCAACTGATCTAGTTCTGGATCGTGTGCATTTATTTTAATTAATTGCGGGTCTGCATTCATTGAATAATCCCATAGACTGTGGTTCTTATAACTGTGACTAATGTTAGTACTACTTGTGACTGATGTGTCCAATAATTTATCCAAACATTGCTGCAACTGCGCGCTATTTGATACATTAATATTTTTATCATCAATGGGTGCTACTACTGAATCGCCAAAAGTTTTCTTCTTCTTCTTCGATCCTTTGATATGATTAAACAGGAGCGCGTTCATGTGATCCTTGGCGGACGACTCTGGGTCATTGAGCGAATTCACGTCTAAGCTTCGTTTATGGTTCACACGCCCATTTCCGTGTAATCTACCGTTGAGTTCCATAACATGACGGCCCACACGCTCCTTTGCCGAGTCCACAATCTTTAAATCAAAGTCATCATCAAATTCAATCTCATCGTCTGAGCCTGAATTAATCGTAATACACTCGATCATCAGTTTCTAACCCCTCCCTCCTGCTAAAAGTTTATAAATTAATTTGAATTTATGAATTTTTATCGAATTTAAAAGTATTAAAAAAAGTTGATGCAACATGGCCGTTTGCAATGTTTACTATAGTTTCCTATGCTACACGCCGACCCCCATTTTTTAAACTAGATATCATTGCAAACATTGATTGGAGGGTTAATAATTTACTTTTTATGTACAATTGCATTATTAAGCGATTTTATTGGTGGAGCAACCACGGTACACACCATTTTTTAGATCTTAAAAATTATATTTTTTTCCCATCCCAAACAAACAAAGCATTAAATGTATTTTTTGTAAATTATACTCCAAATGATTTGTAAACATGCGTGAAAGATGGCAGGAAAGGCATCTAGGGAGTTTGATATTGTGATTTATAGCGTGACTGCATTTACGGGCAAGTATGTTGCCAAGTACTACAAAGAGCATTATCATGGAAAGAGTGAGCTTAAGGTAGCGGTAGCGGCTCGTGATGAGAAGAAAGCGCGGGCAATTATGGCAGAGCTTGGCTTGGACCTCCCTCTTATCATTGCAAATAGCAACGACAGCGCTAGTTTGAGAGCGATGTGCGTGAGAACAAAGACGATTATCAATCTGGTTGGGCCGTACTTGAAGTATGCGACCTCGCTTGTCGAGATTGCAACATCGGAAGACGTAGGCACGAATCTAGTGGATCTCACTGGCGAGTCCCAGTTCATGCGGCTGATGACGGACATGTACAGCAAAGATGCAGAGAGTTCAGGGGCCAAGATCGTCTCTGCGTGTGGATTCGACTCGATCCCGTCTGATCTAAATGCGTTTCTTTCGCAAGAGGCGTTTTACGAGAAATACGAGGAGAATCCAGCGCGTATTGTGAATTATCTAACGGCGCTGAAGGGTGGGTTTAGCGGGGGCACTATTGCTACTGCGCTGAATCTGCTTAAGGACAAGTCGTGGGCCGAGCTGAGACAAAGTGCGCTGCGCCTGAAGTCGCCGTACTACTTGGTCGATAGAGAGCCGCTGTGCAAGACGGACACCAAGAACATCCTGGAGTCGACAGCGTACGATGCGCATGTCGACAGCTATGTCTCCACCTGGCTCATGGCGCCTGTCAATGCCCAGGTCGTGCGCCGGTCCCTGGTGGCGCGCCAGGACACGTACAAGTCGGTTCCGTCGTACTTGGAAGTCACCACCCTCTATGGAAAGGGCCTCAAAGGCTTCCTCTTGGGCCACCTGATGACCATTCTCGTCTCCGTCTTCTTCATGACGCTGATCTTCAAGCCAACCTGCTACCTGATGGAGCGCTTTGTACTGCCTGTCTCTGGCGACGGCCCCTCGGAAGAAGTCATGGACAATGGCATGGGGATCATGATGGCTACTGCCTTCTCCAGCGACGGCTCGAAAATGACGACCTCTACCGTCACAATGGCCAAAGACCCAGGCTACGGCGCTACTGTAGTCATGATCTTCGAAGCTGCCATCATACTCTCCCAAAACCCACTCGGCCTCAGCGGCGGCTTCTACACACCCTCAAACGCAATGCGCCACCACCTCGTAGACCGCCTAACACACACAAACGTCTTCTCCTTCAAAACCACACACTCTACAAAATAATTCCCCATCCAACTATCCATAACACACTATCTCTTATTATTTAAATAAATTATTTAAGACCATATCAAAGTTAATTCGCACAGCACTACTAAGTATTAAATTATCTGGTCAATTGACTAAAAGGGTTAATGCCGTCTTTTGAATATACAACAATTTCTAAAATTGAAAGTGATGAAGAGAATTTTAAAGACATCCTTTTATATACTCCATATTAATATAATCATTGCATGGGGGTAATTACACAATCGGTAATTGCCAATTATTTTAAAAAGGCAGTGATTATCAAAATTGTTCGACCGTAACTGAATTAATTGCTAAGTGATTGGGGTTTAACGCTGTAGAGGATATCAAGAGTTATATTGATAAGGCTAGAATTATTTAGCATGATCAAAGCACAGTTAGGCTTTAGTTTATTAACAATCAGATAATTCGTAATTTATGAATTGGTGATATATAGTTCGTGCAAAGTTGGATTAATATTGTATTACTGCTGGTCAGTGGGAATAGGCGGGATGCATTCGCCGATGATGTTCATGACGGGGGTCATGTGCTGGTCTTCGAGAATGACTATATCGAAAGCGAGTTGGAATTGGGGGAGTCGCTTTTCAGTGTCGAGATTGAGAAAGGCAATGCGGAGCACATGGGTGTGCATTGCTGCATCGGCCATCAGGGAATCACCAATATGATCACCGACCAGAATAATATTCTTACACGTATGAATGTACTTTAATTGGTCGTTCGTCATCTCAAAGGCTGCCTCGCACTTGTTCAAGCAGTGGATAGTCTTTCCCTTCCATCCTACAAGTACGCCTAAATGTGTAATAAATAGGGACAGCGTTAATATAATTACCATTCGTTGCAAAAATTATACTTCTTTTTACCGTGAACAATACCTTGATCATTGAAGTCGAAGAAGTTCGACCGGATGGTCATATTCGGGTAGTTTGATAAATCGAACTCGGTGTTCAATACCGCTGTGACAATATCTGCCGAGTAAGAAAATGAAAAGTGTTAGCCGATATTAAACTTGCTGGTAATACACACAATTAGGCCCTATTAATTCGTACCTCCGATCCCTGCTGATAGAATGACGAGTGGGATATTGTGTTTTTTAAGCAAGTTAAAGAGGTCTTTGACGTTCTTTCTGATACTGAGTTTCCCCTTGAGGAGATCCACGGCACCTTGGACGTGACATTCCTTGAGCCCAACGTCAATGAAAGTCTGGATGGCTGCATTCCACCACTCTTCCATGAACACAAGCTTCTCTTTCTTCGGGATCGCCGGATTGATCTCGATTGGGTGGTACTTTGCAAATTGTTTCAAGTTGTTTTTCATCAAGTCCTGGCCCAGTATCCCCGATGCCGCAATAACCCCAAACGAGGTCGATGTAACCCCACCATGCTCAGACTATGCGCCCAAATTATTCCAGTAGAAGAAGAATGGCCGTAAGTATATTTGGTTCAAGCCGAGGGAAATAGTATTAAATTAACGCACTTACACTACTTACACACTACTTACTTTAAATGTGGTGATCGTATGGTCGAAATCCATAATCACCGACAACTCAGAGACTCCATCCGCCTTTTTAAGATATGTATGAAATATTTATAAATTTAGATACAGTGGCGGTGCTAGTAACACAGAGTAACTGTGGTAGACCGTAGTCATACCAATATAGATATTAACATTACTGATGATCCTTGTTTACTTTGATTCCTAATATCTTATTCTCCAGGGCAGCATAATCGGAGACCACAATATTATCGCCTAGTTTGATCATAATTTAATCTCGAGTAATCAAAAAAATACACAATAAATGAGTACTCAATTAAACAAGGTATGCTTTTGTCTAGGTGGCTTAAATGGGAAACAAGCGGACTAAGAAATATGCGGAGCTGCAGAACATCAATCATTGACCGATCTCTTTATTGAATGAAATACTTTTATGTCGTTACTATACATTTACAACAAGAAATCCGGGCTTCTTTAAAGCGTAGCTACTCACGAATTAGCTTGGCAAACCATTTCCAAAAAGTTATTACTTCAGAACAGTTGAGCATCTTCTAAAAATAGGATAAATTACCGTAAGCGATTTGTGCGTGCTTGGGCAGATATATTAATGCATTTAGGGTCTAGCGCTACATCACGGCTAGAAGGAAATCACTGGGCTTTGAAAAGAATCTATAAAGTCTCTACGTTGGACATACTGTCGGGTTGGTTGAAATTATTAAAAAAAGAATTCTTAGCTCAGGGTATCTTTGGCAATAATTTTACACCTTTTTATTGCATAATTAATCAACAAAGCATGTGTGCAAAAACCGTCAAATATACCCATATTCTTGATTATGTAGCGACAACTATAAGTTACATTAGATCTAGGGCGCTAAATAATAGGGAATTTAAATTATTGCTTTAAGAAATGGACATCGCATATGGAAACCTCATTTATCATTGTGAAGGGCGGTGGCTTAGCAAAGGTAATATGCTTAAACGCTTTTATGATCTTATTGCACCAATTAAGGTTTTTTTTAATTAGTAAGAACAGACCACTCTCAGAATTAAGCGACGAAAGTTGGTTAGTAGACTTGGCGTTTATGGTTGACTTAACAAAACACTTTAATGATTTAAACTTAAAGCTCCAAAAACAAAATCAGCTTGCCAATGAGTTTTATTCCCACATTAAAGCGGTTGTGTTAAAACTGTCCTTTTGGATTGTAGAATTTGAATCAAATAAATCAACCTTTTTTCCAAATCTATCAGTATATACAATGGATTACAAGCAATACGCTACAGAGTTAAGGATTGTGCATGATGAGTTTAGTGAAAATTTTGATGACTTTAAGTCTAACGAAATCGAATTAATGATATTTTCAAATCCATTTATCTCTAATGAATTATCGTATGTACCGGACGAATAAAACATGGAAGTATTAGAAATAACTTCTAACGATTCATTACGAGCAAAGTTTTCTATATTACCTATAATTGAGTTTTACTCATCATTGTCATGGCTTGAAATTCCAAAGTTAATGGACTTTGCGTTGCAAATAACATCATTATTTGGCAGCACTTACAAGTGCGAAAGTTTGTTTTCTGTTATGAACGCGGTCAAATTTTCATCAAGAATTAGATTGAATTAACAAAATTAAGAAGCTTCTTTAAATATAAGCACATCTAAATTAGTCCCTTAACATCGCCAAATTAATTGAAAAAACTCAACAGCAAAAGCCACAATGAGGATTAATCTCTAATAAATAAATAAGCTTTATTACCATCAAATTTACTATTAAAAAAATATATTGATTTATTAATGCCCGCCGAACATAATACAAATTATCATTGGTCCGATACCCCGAAAAAACTGGGCATTTCTGAGTTAAAGCATAAGATTGCAGCTACATATAACATAATAGTATGTGTTTCTACCATTTGATAGCAATTATCAGGCCTACACTTCTCTTTCAAAAGAATCGCAAACATTGTGGAGCGGAGCGACACTGAAGCAGCAGAAAATGCACGAGTGGATTTTGCTACTACTATGGTTAATGATGTTTTTTCTAGAAACAGAAATATTGTATATTGACGAGGTAGGGTTCCAAGCAGTTTATAGAACATCATACGGGTATTCCAAAATTAACAAAAAGGCAATGGCAAAGATACCATTTATAAGAAGTAGAAACATATCAGTTATGGCAGCAATGTTTGTTAATGGTGTAGTTAACTTTGAGATAATTAAATTGACGTCCACAGCGTTGTTATTTAACAATTATATTTTGTCGTGTGCGCAAAAATTGAGGGAAATGGGGCTTGAAGATGTAACTTTCGTCATGGATAACGCTAGAATACACCGCGGCATAGATATTAGGGCAATTTTAGAGCCCTTTGGGGTTCATATTCAATTTTATAACACCATACTCCCCTTATATTAATCCTATAGAGAGCTTATTCTCTCAATGGAAAAGTATGGTGGCGTCCTTTAAATCTATTAATAACGCTGATTTAAAAAACTTTGTTAATATTGCACACTTTAATATTACAACAAAAAATTGTAACGCTTATTACCGTGTAATTTTGATTAGATACAACAAATGTATTAATGGCGACTTATCTTATAGACTTAATAATTAACAATTTAATTATTGATAAACAAATGATTTTAATTTTCATTGTTTAATTTATTTAGTATATTTTAATTTCAATGGTCTGTTTTTATTGTATTTTTAATTTTTAACCGCCGAACATGGTTTGTTTCAAAGTACTCGCAATTAGGTCTTAAATATTGAAAGTTTATTTAAAGTTGTTTGGTTAAGAAAGTAAAATTTTTGGTTAGCAACCGAAAAACCCTATATTACATAGTTGTGTATTGGATTGTTTATTATATGGGCTGATCAAACAATGCGAGACGGCAAAAAGGCCCATTTTAACCCTCCTTCCTAATTATTACGCATTAGTAAACAGCCCCTTATTATAATCTATTTATTATTGATGAGAGTATCGGTAGAATTTGGTGGAGTGGTGGCTGTCTCGATTAATCAGAAGACACGGATGGTAGCTTCGCGCTCTGGGCCTACTCCGATGTACTGGATGGGGATATTGACGAGTTCTTCAATGCGCTTTAGATACAATTTAGCATTCCGCGGGAGATCATCGTAAGTCTTGCATTTTGAAATATCTGATTTCCAGCCAGGGAGTGTTTCGTAGACTACATCCACTCTTTCGAGATCATCAAGACTGGCCGGCATGGACTCCACAAGCGACCCGTCGGTGTTCTTGTAGGCTACCCCGATGGATATACTGTCGAAGGAGTCTAGCACATCGAGTTTTGTGATCATGATGCTGGTCAGTCCGTTGATCATAGCAGTGTATTTGACCACCATGATGTCGAGCCATCCGCAGCGGCGCCTGCGGCCTGTGGTTACGCCGTACTCGTGGCCTATTTCCTGGAGATGTGAGCCGGCCTGGTTGAGCTGTTCGGTTGGAAACGGGCCGGCACCCACGCGGGTTGTGTAGGCCTTGACCACGCCAAAGACACGCGTAAGCGCAGCTGGGGGAATGCCCAGCCCGGTGGACGCGCCGCCAGACGTGCAGTTGGACGAGGTTACATACGGATAGGTCCCAAAGTCGACATCGAGCATCTGCGCATTGGCGCCCTCAATCAGCAGCGTCTGCGGGTCGTTCCCAAAGGCCAGGGGCGAGACGGCGTGCTTGTGCAGATACAGCGAAGTGTCAATAACCATAGGCTGCACCCGTTTGCGAAAGGTTTTGTACGACTCAATCTCCCCCGCCAAGTCAACCTCAAGCCCCGGCCATCTTTTTTTGTACTCGTTGTACAAGCCCGTCAGTTTGGTGGCAAACGCAACTTCGCAGCCCACCAAGTCGCAAACACGAAGCCCCACGCGGCTCATCTTGGCGGCATAGCTCGGACCAATGCCGCGCTTGGTAGTCCCAATGCTCTGTCCGACTGCTGCCTTCTCGGCCTCTTGCAGCGCATCAATCTCCTGGTGCATCTGGAAGACAAGGTGCGCGCGGTCTGAAATGAACAAGCGGCCTTCCCAGTTGCTAAGCCCACGGCCCTCGTTCAGGGCGGCTTCGGCAAAGAGCGCCGGGACATTAATCACAACCCCATTTCCCAAAATACTCTTGCAATGCTCATGTGCGATCCCGCTCGGCAGAAGGTGGTAGAAATGCGTCTGGTCTCCGACCTTAACCGTATGCCCTGCATTGTTACCCCCGGCACAGCGGGCTACAATATCGGCATGCTCCGATAAAATATCAATCAATTTGCCCTTCCCTTCATCGCCCCACTGTGCTCCCATCACCATACAGATATCTCCTTTCTCAAGCGGAGACCCCTTCATTATCGACAAAACCCCTGATTGTATTCAAAGCGTGGGTTTTGTAATAATCAAAAAATAAATTAAAAAAACATTAAATATTGGTAACGCAACCCGATCCGATAGTAACAATTTGGGGCATGGATATACTAATTGATGTTTCGAAAAAATAGGCACTGGCAAAGTTAATAAATTTGATTAATGCTGGCTAACGGTAAGAATACCCCGCGCGAAGACACCAAACCGGGTTACCCGCCCATGTGCTATAACTAGTGGTACCCGACGTTACGTAATAAATAAGCGCAATACAGCAACTTTCATTTTTACTAGTAATTAATAACATCTATCCACTGTATTAATTTATCTCATGATTATAACATTGCGATCCCCCACATCCATATTGACTAGAATGCCTTTGCGGAGACTGGGGCTTCGATGCAGGCCATATTCTCGAAGTTGATGCTCTTCAACATGGCGTATACGGATGAGTCGAGTTTCATTTGTTCTTGTGGAATTAGCGCAGAGATCGATGGGACATAGTTATCTCTTCTTTCACGCTCGTCTTCCTGAAGTTTGACGGAAATTCCGCGGACTGGTCCTTTCTGGATACGCTTAATCATGTGTGTTACATATCCCTATAAATCAATAGTAATAATACATGAATAGGTCACAATGTTGAATGAGAATTATCAGAGACCCTTAGTTGCAAATCTCGCTTCATATTAATAAATATAACTAGTAAACATACAGCAATCTTGTTTCTAAGACGAATCGATGGAACCTGGGCGACGGCTGAAACAACACGCTTGTTGATTTCGAAATCGACTCCAAGTTTGGTGTAGTATTTCTCGATAATAGCACGGGCAGCTTTCTTTACAGTTGCAGTTCTAACACGACCCTAATAATACGTCGATATTGTTCATGAAAATATAATTATGTTAATACTAAACCATATAGCTAACAACACTAAAATTGGTGGATATAATCAACCCGTAAAAAAAATAACAATTTGGGAAATGTAGTATGCAAAAACGATGCCCTTAATCAATTCGAGAAATCTATCCTTTCCCGCTCAAGATGCAGCATTTACTACACACAATGTGATAATGTATGCGATCAAGATTAAAATAAACTCGTGATTGTCGACGGATCGGGTCTCGGCGGTATTCTACGAAGGCGTTATTTTGTAAATCCAGTATCCTGGCCATACCATAGTAGATTAATAAGGATTTACGTCCACCCTAAAAACGACATTTTATTGCGCCGAATGAATATGCATAACAGCACCATCTGGGTAGTGTGTATTAGTAATATTCTATCTTGAATATATATTATGTGAATTAGTATAATTATTACTCGATCACAGTCGGAGTAGTATCCACGTGTGGTGACGGCTTTAGTTGCTTGTACACCTTTCCGCCCATTCGATTAACATCCTTCAAACTAACTTTTTTGGGAATAACATCATCTAAAAAATCAAAATCATCATTTGTGGCGACACTGGCCGCAAGATCTGAATAGTTTAATGTCTTACGCCCATCTGCCAAACATCCGCTCACATATGCGTCCATTGTGAGCTTTTCAATGAAAAACTCCTGTTTATTATAACGATAATTAATCAATAATATTAAATTATGAACATCGAAAAAAAAGAATTGAAAATAATACATCGGCTTATTTTAATCCTACTTACCGTAGCCTTAGTTGCCAGAAAAAGAGCCTCTTTTGATATATTTTCCACTTCCGGGTCTGATTTCATTATTTTCTTTATTTTATTCGATGGTAGCCCAATATGGACTGGTGTTGCTGGGGCTGAAGCCGATGCTACAGAGGATTGTATTTCATCCATATTCCTCAATTAGTCTTCCGACAATTGGTACACGATTCCGCATCGAGAGGGGATATACACTAATATACTGTCATTCCTGTTAGAACACGATTGGCCCTAGATGATTATTAAGTTTTGCAAATTTACGTTAATTAGAATTATGTCTTATTGATGATGACTACATATGCCAAAATATTCATTGTTACTATTGACAATGTGTGTGTGTGTGTTACCGTTGTAAAATAATCGACAGTGCTGTCGATTCGTGCATGCCCTCCGAAGCAGCGATAGTCTGTTGA
The DNA here is from genome assembly GCA_034693865.1 of Ceratophysella sigillata. Lineage (NCBI taxonomy): Eukaryota > Metazoa > Arthropoda > Collembola > Poduromorpha > Hypogastruridae > Ceratophysella > Ceratophysella sigillata. The sequence continues at coordinate 52,993 of JAQFXY010000014.1, forward strand.
AAAGTAAACCTGGGGTGGTAATTGGATATGTATTCGCATGTTAGTATAAATGCAATGATATAATACATTCCAATGGCTAAAAACAAATATGCTATGCTGGCTTACTTTGAAATGGGGTGTATTATTGGAGTGTGGTATGGTCACACCGATGGGTTGGTTGGGGTAGCTTAAAGTAGGGTGAAAATTGAAGACGGCCAGCATCTTTCGCGTAGACTTATTTTCTGCTTCTTTAGTAGTACGCATACTGCCGGTATATTCTACGGATATGATCATTTTCTCCGTGTTGTAATGTATGTACTCGATTGGGCTATTTGGGCAACGCTCCTTGTTTGTACTGACGAAGTGGGTCGACTTAATAGCCAGTCTATCATTCATTTTGGCATCAAAGTGTAGTAGAAACTTGTATGCCAATCCAGGGTCTTTGGCCAAATTAAATTGACGGCGGCTGTACTCGTACGAGTCGCCATTTCCCTCCCTTGGAAAGTCAAGCCACTCTGGATGCCCGAACTCATTGCCGATAAAATTCATGAACCCAGTATCACCAGCCAAAAAAAAGGACACCATCTTAATCAATTTACAGAGCGCAATACCACGATCAATCACTACATCCAATGGTCCGTAGTGAATATCCATCGTCATACACTCTAAGTCACTGCACATCAATGGCATCTCTTGATTATCATTGCCTGAATCAGCGGCTGGTGGTATTTTTGATATCGGATAGTCCAATTTCATGCTTGTGTACATGTGATGGTCCATGAGCCAAAAAGCTAGAGTCTTGTCGCCTACAATGCATTGGTCGTGGCTTTCTGCGTATCCTATAGTTCTTTCGAATGGCCTCCTATTTATCATTTGGTACACAATCTTACCCATGTCCCAATGCTCGTCACGAAAATTCTTGACTAAATCAATCCATAGATCAGGAACACTCATGTTGAGCCGAGCGTCGAACCCAATCCCACCAATCGATTGCGGGAGACAAAGTGTGGGGAATCCACTGACATCTTCAGCAATGGTTATAGCATTTGGGTTCAACATGTGCACGAGTTTATTGGCTAGCATGAGGTAATATATCGCCTCATTGTTGAGGGTCGCTGAGCTTCCATGGTAGTCGCTGTAATCCGTGAACACTTTGTTGGCCCCATTATGCTCATACAACATACTTGTGACACCATCGAAACGAAACCCATCGACTCCGTAATCGACAGAATACATATATATAGACCCAAGAAGAAACTGTAATGTATGGATGTTTCCATAATTAAACTGCTTTGAATCCCATTGAGGGTGCAGTTTACCTTTAAAGAAGTGGTCATCGGTCGATAAATCGAATAAGTTGATTCCATCTAAGACATTTTTAGATGCATGACTATGCACTAAGTCAATGATCACTAATAAATTGTGCGCATGTGCCGTTTCCACAAGGTATGCAAAGTCATCAGGGGTCCCAAATCGACTCGAAATAGCGTAAAAATTGGTCACTTGGTACCCGAATGACGCATAATAACTGTGCTCCATAATTGCCATTAATTGTATCGCCGTGTAATGTTGGTTGGCAATATACGGCACAACATTGTCTGCAAAGTGTCGGAATGATGCAATCATTGGCTTATCCGAGGATATACCTACATGGGCCTCGTATATATTTAATGCTGCTGATTTATTCCCATTAATGTGAAGGTACTTGTCGGTTTTCACAATCTTTGGTTTGTAAAACGATGCGTTATTAAATGGTTTCCCAGACGTGTCTGGAAGCATATAATTAGCTGCAGAAGGCACGCGGTACACCTTTTCTAGATTACTATCAATTGAACTGTTAACCCCATCTGATACATTCCGTTCGTGTGATTCTGATTCATGAAATATGTTGTTGTTTGGATTGTTTATGTTAAATTGGGTGAAATCGTTTTTAATTTTACTCTTGTCGATAAGCATAGAAAGGCATAATCTGTCTCCTGGTGTGATATAAGCCTGCGGTATGCATTGTTGCTCATTAATCACCATTGCTTTGTAGTTATCCTTAATACTCATCTGAAGTTCAAAGACCCCATTTAATGCAGGATGTCGATTAAACTTATACCCCTCGGTCTCGCGCCATCCATTAAAGTCTCCTAACAGATAAATAGACTCGGCATTAGGCGCAAACTCCCGCAATAAAACTAATGAATCATCCATTGGATCGAATGTGAATCCATAAAACGGCTTTGAAAATTCAATCAAAGAAGAATCCCCTGACCTATAAAAGGGATCAATTCGTTTTAAATAATAGTTTATATTCCGAGACAAGGTTTCGAATTGAATTCTACGCTCAACGTATGTTTCGCTATATTTATAAAATATTAAAAATAATTAGTTTACCCAACAAATTTACACCGTCTTTTTATGTTTTAATGCACAAACAATTGCATATTAATCTATGTCAGCTGTCAATATATATTTATACTAATCTACCTATAATCTAGTAGATACGGATCTATTTTAAACAGCTCGTCTAGTTCCCCCAAACTACAATCTTGAACCATTTAACTTTTCCTGCAAGTATTGTTGATAGATGGATGCAATGACTTCAAAATCTTCGACTGATATATCTTCTGGCCTAAATTTAGACAATGTTATGCTATTGTATCTTACTTCTATCTCATTAAGAGCGTCTATTGTTTTAATCACATATATGGATGCCATATCCTTAGCATTAATTGAATTATTAGCGCGGCTTTGTGTTCCGACCACTCGATCATCGTTATAAAATGGACGAATATAATTATTGCCAAACTCACCATTACTGCTTAAATTACTCGAACAATTATTAAGGTCTATTTTTTCGATCGCGTTCAAGTGGTCTGTTTCCAAATTTATTTCTATTGACGAATCTGTGTATCGATTGTTAATTCTCGATACAATTTCTTCGATAGGTAGCTCAGGAATAATCATAGTTCGCCATTTATTCGCTAGAAATATCGGAATCTCCGTTGTATAGAGTCTAAAGAGTGCATTCCACAGAGTCTTTCTCTTTTCATTAAAAATAACACGGCACACATACGAGTGGACCAAATCGTTAGCAATTGCAATAGGAACTTGGCTTGGAACTACTTCGATTATGCATGACGAAACTTTCGGCTGGGGCACAAATGCTTTGGAAGGAATATGGTAAATGTTTTTCACATGGCAGTATCTCTGAACTTTAATAGACAGCCGATTATATGCCTTTGAGCTTGGATCGCTCACAATTCGCTCGACTAACTCTGTTTGCAGCATTAAATATAGTCCAGCGCGGCCGTACTTAAATAGCCCCATAGAGTTGCCAAATAGAGTATCTAGTTTAGACATTAGATTATCCTGCAAAGTTAGATCGTCAATATTGTCTTTGATTTTAATAACAAGTTTGTCATAGGTAATTTTGTTGCTGATCATTTGCAAATAATTCAACAACAGCATCGTACCAATATTAAATGGAAGATTCCCTACTAACATAATGGGCGCCAACCCTTGGTCCCATTTTATAGGGTTCACTTCAAATGGCATTTGGGCTACAAGTTTGGTCAAATCCGTGGTCGTAGCATCAGATATGGAAATCGTCAATCTGGGCACATTCACCAATGGGGGTTTTATCAGACCGTCATTAATGCCGTCATCTATCATATATTCTTCCCCATTATGCCTATATCCATCGAAATATGCCAAACCTGCAGTATTATTGGAGTTGACTTTCATCATTTTTAAAAAAGACGCTTTTCGCAATAAATCTAGTGTATTTTCGAATCTCAAGTCCTTTTCGATAACAGTGAGTTGTTTAACTGCATAGTTAAGCCGAAAGTGATTATACTTGGACTCTGGGGACAACCGAGTGTCTTCGTGATTTCCAAACTCAGTTTTATAAGTCCTTTCTAGTCTCAAATGTCCTGATTCGACCTAATGTGTGTATTAGAAAATGTGTATTAATATTAAGCTAATTTTAGGTAGATGTAACATATCTTCGTTTATATTATATATATATATATATATATAAAAATTCGAAAACCTAATATTATAGTATACCTTATTGGTAGTTTGATATTCATTTGTGCAAACATTGTCTGGTACAGCCAATAAAATGTTTAAGAGAGATCGCGTTAGACCACCAGGTCCTGGCCCAACTTCAATAACAGTGATGGCTTCTTGCGATGTTAATGGAAGGTTGTTATCTTGCAAATACCTTTTCTGTCGATTAATATACGCCTCAAAGGCAGAATGGATGATTTTGTTGCATGTGTTTTCGTTAATCAAAAAGTTCTGTGATAGTGCGTCGTTTGCTGTTAATTTATACATTTTCTGGAGATCTGAAACGGTTGGGAGATGACTTATCTTCTCTCTAGACCTGTTCAATACACTGAGGCGTTTAATAAGTATGTTTTTTTTTGGAAGTAAATCTAAGGTTTGATTAAAACCCACGTGGGTATTGGGATAAAAGGAAAATGGTTTTGTAATAAGCACGTCATCAATCGACTCCTTTGCACAGGCTCTCAATTCCATGTATTTACGTAAATTTATACTCTCATCTAACTTTTGCTGCTGCTGCTGCTTTTTAACCTTGTCTGTATGTTTCTTATTATTTAATGCAGATTTTTTAAAAAGCAAAGAACCACCGAATGGACTTTTACTCAACCGACTCGCACTTCGTACTCCTAAATATATTACCCTTAGCTTACTATTTAGCCCAACTAACTTAGCAAGTAATAATATTTCCCCGCGCATGCCCATGGAGTTTACAGGCAACTACCAAGTATTAGATTTTATTGTTGTTAATAAAATTCTACTTAACTTTATTTAATATTATTCGTCACTTAATGTATAGTGATCCGGCAAATACAATGTCTCTTTTAATCTTTTCGCTAGCATCCGTCATTTTGCGGTGCAGAATCGGGTCTCCGATGATGCGGCATGCGTTACAAACGTCTGTACATGCTTTGTCCAAACGAGTGATGCATCTGACAATGGTTCCCTCATCGACATCGGAAAGCCCAGTGATTTGGACAAATGGCATACCACGGGCCCATTCATAGACGACCTCCACAAGTCCAAAGTTCAAGCGTTGGTTATATGCTTCGATACTTTCAGAGACCAAGCCACAATCTATTTGTGCAAGTGCGATATCCATAACGATCTTTTTAACGGTTTCTACAACTGGTGTTAATGCTTCCGATATTTTGGGCGGCTGGCATTTGCCCTGGAAGAGAAGTGCAGACAAAATAGCCACGCATTCTTCGGATGATAGATGGGTAAAAACGCCGTGAAAAAGAAGTTCCGTAGTGATCATTTCGTCTAATGTGGTCAATTCACATGCTACTTTCCCCTTCAACAGTACTACATTATTTTTATCAATGTATTTCTTCGCTTTGAGAACCAAAAGTCTAGCTTGGTAATCAGGCGTGAATTTTAAATTATCATCTGACATCAATCCTTGCAATTTTCTCATTTTAAGTCTCAATTGATTAATCTGGTGGAAATGCAAGTAATGCGATACCATATTAGGGCATGAAAGACAACAAAACTGATTTAATTCCGATTCCTTAGTCTGTAATTCTTCGTTTACGATTAGCACTTCAAGTTCCTGTATACCTAAATCTTTTGAAGGATCAGCGCGGCAAATAACAGATGTGTCTTTAATCTTGGCTAAGAACTTATAAAATTCTTGTGCTATCATTTCAGATTGTTTTAGTTGCTGGGATTGATTCTGCGATGCTGTCACTGGCGAAGAATAAGACATTGGGGATGGCTTAGGTCTTTGAATAATACTGACTTTCCCAGGTTTGGCGTTGTTTACAACTGGCTTAACGTTGAGTTGGGGGTCGGAGATGATATAAGGAGAAATGAAAAAGACATCATTCATTGATATTTTAAGCGATTTGGCGTAGTGTGAGTCGTGGAACTGGTAGTTGGTGGTTGGTAAACATACGGGTGATTCGCTAATTGAGTTAACAAGTGCTCTTTCTACATACAGTATCACTTCCATCATTGCTGGCTTTGTGCTAGTCGTAACACTGAGTACTACCGCAGGAACATTTCTATAGACTGGGGTATTAACAATTATAACACGCCCTGCTTGGAAACTTTTAACCCCTGAGAAAGTTTCAATTAATTCGATCAAACGATTGTTTTGGTAAATATAATCTCCGCATGACTCTGTATACTGGTTAAATGCGTCAAGTGTATTTTTGTACTTAATCTCGTTGTTTCTAATGGTGTTACCCACGAGTATATCGCATTTGGAACAATTGATCTGGACACTTTCCTTCTTTCGGCAAGACTCTTCAATCGCAAACAGCTCTTGATTTCCCTGTGTTGAATTACTATGTTCGCTGAATGATTTTTTCATCATATCTTCAACTTTAAAATCTTCAGCGCGAAGTAAGTTTAGGATCATGTTGTAAGTTAACTTGAATCGAGACTCTAGCATAGTTGGAGGGCCTGTAAGAAGGGCCTTTAAGTCTTGTTGCCGGGGAAGGCTTCCATTTTTGCACATTATAATCACAGTCCCCGTTTTGTCTAGTCCTCGTCTACCAGCTCGTCCCGCCATCTGGGTATATTCGCCTGGAAGCAAAAAGCGATCTCCTTCCCCATCAAATTTCTCAATGCTATCAAACGCCACCGCCTTTGCTGGCATATTTACCCCCATCGCAAACGTCTCTGTTGCAAAAAGTACTTTGACAAACCCCTTTCCAAAAAGGATTTCAACGATTTCTTTTACAATTGGAAGTAGTCCTGCATGATGTACACCGATCCCATTTAATAATAGCCCCGACACTCGCAATATTTGGGGAAGAACCCGGTCTTCTGGCTTGAGTATTGTAATTGACTTATTAATAAACTTTTTAATTCTTACCTTTTCTAATGGATTAGTCAAGTCCAATTTAATCATACTCTCGGCATTTTTATCACACCGATTTTTACTAAAAGTAAAAGCGATCAATGGCAAGGCTTCTTTATACCTCAACGTCTCTATCAATTTACCCCACATATCATCTGACTGATTTCCGCCTCTTTGTTGGTTGTTAGATTGCCCCGAGGATGCATTACTGTTGCTATTATAATTAGAGTCTATTTTTGCATTGTATATGTTCGTTTTTTGAAATTTGGAGATTGGTTGAGTGGTTCCGCCTATCGTATTCTTTGTATTATTATTACCAGTTTTAAAATGAGCCACGTTTTTACTATTCGAATTTCCTCCGGCATGATGTTTTGGTTCTGGTCCCGTTGCGCCTTCTTTCGATAGTGTGTTGTCATTTTTCTTTGCAGACTTTGAAATGTCTGCCTTTGCTGAGCTATAACCGTCAATATAAAACTCTTTCTTGTTTCCGAGGATTCGGTGGAATGATGGGGTAAAAGGATTATCAATCGCAGTTTCGGCCCCTATAGGATGGGTTGTGCCTGTATATAGATAATGAACCAATGGCACTGGACGGTAAAGCGTACTGATTACATAAATGGGTCTTTGCTTTGTGTTTCCGATCCACTCGGCAAAATCTTCGGTGTTAGGTACTGTGGCGGATAAAAAGACGACATTGACATGGTCTGGCAACATAATAATTACCTCTTCCCACACCACTCCCCGATCTGCATCGTTTATATAATGAATTTCGTCAAATATAACCCACTCGACATCACGCATCATATCAGCACCTTTGTAAAGCATAGATCGTAGGATTTCAGTCGTCATAATTAAGCATTGGGCACGAGGGTTTATTTGTACATCACCGGTCATCAATCCTACATCATCAAACGTCTTTCGGAAATCCCGGAATTTTTGGTTTGATAGGGCCTTAATTGGGCTGGTGTAGATGCATTTTGTCATGTGATTTCGCGAAAGCGCTATGGCATATTCAGCGATAACTGTCTTACCAGCAGAAGTATGTGCTGCGACAAAGACAGAATTATTCGATTCAAGCTGGATAATACTTTGCTTTTGAAACGTGTCCAATTCAAACGGGTAGCTGTGGGCCATAGTAGGCACCAAGTCATGAAAATTGTCAATTTGCATATTCACATTAATAATTCGAGCCCATTTCTTGTTCTTTGGTGTGTATATAGAATCTCCAACACGCATCATATCAGATCGCAAGGACGAGCTAGTAGACCCACTAATCCCATTGTTTTGTGTATATGGATTTATAACACTTGTGTTTCCATCAAATACCCCACTTTCTTTTAATAATAGGTACTTTGACGTCCTTATTGCATTCTCTAGCGCGCTTCTCATGCTCTCTGTCGATTTATTGTTGGCTGTAATTATGGAACTGTCAGCATTATATTGCATTGCGGCTCTATTGACCATTTTACTAAATGGGCTTTCTTCTGAATTTGATAAATTATTGAGCTCCTTGCTATTAATACTATTACCATCAGCCTGTGAAATAAAAGAAACAATTTGGTCTCGAATATCCTGGTTTAAGTTAAATATGGTGGATTGAGTTTCGATTGTTACTGGTTCGGCAATAAAGGGGAACTCTCCAGTTATATCGTGAATATCAAACGAGTTTAATATCGTTTGCATCTCAAACAATGGCTCGTTTTTTCTGTTTAGTGAAACTTTAGTACCACCGACCACATCTTCTTCTAGAATAATAGTACTATCATCAGAATTAACAAAACCACCAGGTGTATATATTGCATTTTCGTTCGATCCCTTCACATACGTATCAGAGCGTGCGACAGATGAAGTACTTGCTATCGCTGTTATTGATATTCCATTACTGACCTTGGAAGCGTTGCTGCTTTTACCTGAATGGTCCAATAACCCTAATATTGGCGTTTCTTTGTATTGCACATACTCACCAGAACAAATATCCACTTCAAATCGAGATGTTCGCGTGGGAGGAAGCGTGTCGTTAGCGATAATACCCATAAGATTGGAATTGTCTGACAGTATCTCGTATGGCCAATCATTTAACGTCCCAAAATCGTTATGAATCGGTAAATTAGAAACCTTTCCAAGAAACTCTTTTTTAATATATGATCTAATGTCACCCCCGTTGATCTTTGTCGGTGGCACAGCCATCATAAGCTTACGCTGGGGGATAACATGAAATCCCGGGCTGATATTTTCTTGCCCTAATTTCTCCGATTTGTACATGCTCCCATCCTTCCCCATTTCTAGTACGTATAAAGGCTGCATATCTAATTCATTACTCTCATTGTATTTAATATCAGTGCCGGTATTTAACAAAAAGGCTGCATCTTCTTTCTCTGCCAACTCAAGATCCTTCCAAAATGACTCATTGATCAATCCCGACATAAATACTAGAATGAATATTAAATAATATTAAATTAAATGTCGATATTTTGATTATAAATAGTTACCTACATGCTGTAGGTACTTTTATTTGGTCGCATCAATAATGGCATTACAATTTTATTTGAACTCATACAGTTAACAACAACTTTATTCAAATAATTAAATAGAAATTGTTATAACTACATAATTTGTCTCATATATATATTCATGGAGGCAATAATAACACATTCTCGATTAATCTCTTTCCCTTTCGGACTCATCGTAGTATCCGTACTCGTGGATGTTTTGTCTAGCCCCTTTAGCGTAGTCCAAGTTTGCTCTGCTTTTGTTTAAGAGATACTGGGCACGTTTTGACTCCTTGATTCCCAAATAGTATTCCTTGTTGAGAAGAGCAAGTCCATTAAGGATCAAAAAGGCTGTCATATTGGTGGTGTCTTCTGGAACCTCGCCCTCTACCACTGATTCTGCGCCAGTATTGTAAAATACTTCGTAGATAGCCACTGGCTTATTGGAAGCGTTAGGTGTAGTTGGAGAATTTGGTTGACTGGAAATACTGCCTTTAGGTCCTCCTTTGGACGCCGAGCTAGGCTTAGCAGACAATTTTTCCAGATAAAACGTTTTGTCTTTAACAAAATCCTTCATAAACGAAAGAATGCCGTCTTCCCAATCATCATTAGATGGCTTTTTGCAACCGCCCAGATTGACTTTGATTGATCCTTCTTTGGGTGCAGCATCCTTATCGTTTTCAACGTCTGTTGCGTCAGGTGTTTTGCCAGTCTTTGTCAAGGTTAGTTTGTACAGGCCGTTAATGCTCGATACTTTGTAAGGCGTAGTGAAATCGATTTGTGCGTCACTAGGTGGTCTGGTAGCAGCAATCAAGTTTTCAGCTACTCTTTCGGCCTCCTCGAGTTTTCTTCTTTCGGTTTCCATAGTGGCAGCATCGCGAATAGACTGGTCTGCTTCAAATTTGGCCAAAACAACAGCCTGGATCGTCTGGTCGGCATGCTCGCTCCAAATACCACGTTTGGCATCTCTTGCAGATTGCTGAGCGGCCACAACAGTTGCCTGGTAATTATTTAAATTAGCCTCATTAAACACAACACGCTGCTCCGTTTTCACAACATGGACAGGCATCATCGGTGCGAAGTTAATGGAGCCTGTTTTCGCCGTAATCATGTCTTGGAAAAAATTAATTTCATTTATAAATGCGCCGTCTACATCTGGACCTTTGCGCTTAAGAACCGAGAAGTAGGCTTCAGGTGTTGCGAAATCTTGGATGTTAGGATAGTACTTGATGTAATTGTTAAAGAAACCGTATCCTTCATACAATAAATCAATAGCCAGGCTCCGGTGATTCTTAACCGAAAATACCATTGCGGGTAGTGTAGGAGTAGAAGCACTAGTGTTTGCATTGTTGAAATGAGCTGGAAATTTAGAATCAAAGACTACTTGTACTAGTTTATTATTGACCCGGTGGCGGATAAACGAGTGTGTTTTTGCCTTCATTTCATCGCTAGAATCCATAGTAACCCCCATGAGCTTAATAGTAACGGCGACGTTGTTCTTATTATCGTTACTAAAAAGAATGACGTTTAAATTATTCGAATTCTGATGAACGAGCTCTACGAATGCCAAATGAGAAGTACCAGCAAGTTCATAAATTTCCTTTTTTGACAACTGTGTTTTAATATTCTTCAGCCCGGTTTTTGTAGCCTCGTCGCTAAAAATACCTACTTTTTTTCTAATATTGTGCTCATGCAGGGCTTCGTTAGAGGTTGCTGTTGCCGCTACTGATGGTCCTGCCGATTTCGAACTGGCTGATTTAAATGATTTATAAGATACAAGCCCCTTGTTTAAAAGCATTGTTGCTACATTTTTATACTCACTTGTATCCGCCTTATGGATGTTTCCATCCTGAATGGCATCAATAGGTATAAACACATCAGCGTGTATTTTGTTGCTATTTGGGCTGATTTTTTTCACAGTAAACGCTATACGTTTTCCCAAAACTAGCTTTATGAGACTCAGTCTTGCATTCCATGCCATTGGTTCTTCTGTTGTTGGGGTAGGACTAGTAGCTGTAGGAGACTCATCACCTCCCTTGCTAGCATCATTTCTGCTTGCGAACCCACCATTCATTCGCGGCAAGCCTAGATTAGGCGCCTGGATTCCATCAAGGATAATCACCTGTTGGTCCGATGCATCGACCGAATGCTCAGATCCAGATACAATAATAGTGTCCCCACTCAGCACTGATTTTACAAATCCGTATTTCTGATTGATATTGTATATTTATGAATTATAAAAATTAGTTCAATCTCATAGATATACTAACATTCCTTTGGTTTTGTATCGCCAATAATATACCAATTAAGTAAATTTAAGATTTATGGCATTGCTTAATGAGATTATAAAAAAATAGAAAAAAATAGACTTACAAAATTAGCAGTAAAAAAAAATGTAAAAAGAATGTAAAAAAAAGAGTTAACTATGTCAAGCAACTGTAATTGCCATACTATTATTTATAACACAGAAATTTTATAATATAAATGCGATAAAAGGCTAGTAATTAATTTATGATAAAAGTAATACAACATGATAGCATCGAAATGGTGGTTAATTTTTATAATGAGATTTATATTTATCGTACAAATTGATTGTCCATGGATTTATTCTGCCAAATTATCTGCCTCGATTCTTTCTACATACGGCCGTAATGAATTCAAGTAGTCTACGTCGTTAATGTTATTTAATAGGGTGTTGTTGTATGCCCCTTGAATGAACATTGGGACGACGAATAATGCGATTTTAGCCGTATGAATTGTAAGTCCACCTCCTGCAATATCGATAGAATAGTCGGTTTAGTATGAGAGTGATATATTCGAGAAGTATCAATTTAATTATTAATCTACATTAATATCTGCTAACCTTTTCCAGGCGTAAAGGTGGCACATTTCTTAGCACCGTATCCCTTGTAGAAGTACTTATTTCCGTCTTTAGGTGTTAATGGTGCTCTGGATGCTCCCTAGTGCATGGAATTGAAAAGTTGATTAGTCAATTGACACCTTAAATTCGAAAAAAAAACCAAAATCGACTAATATTAATCAAAATTTCGACATTAGTTTTATCGGATACGATGTTATTGGTTAAAAAAGAATATCTAAAATTAATTTTATATGCTAATCGCCTTATAAATAACTGAATAAATAACAGTGTGTAGGGGATGTTGCGATGTTATAATTGGTAATATTGGTCCACGTTACCATGGTTTAAATTAATTGTATTGTAAGTTTATTGCGACCTTTAATTGCATAAATTAATGTTTACGTGACACTGCATTGTCCTGTTTACTTGAGGAATTTCGAAAGCCAGTTGAAACCTTCCGTAAAACCAGTACGCTTAACAACAGAGCACATAAATAATTCTAACGGGCGGCCACCTGGCGGGACTGCGAAATTATTCTTTCCTGTTTTCATTTGATTGATGCCCATGAAATAAGCGAGCTGATCTTCTGTCAAAGCCCCAGAAATATCGTTCTTGTTGCCGAGAATCAAGAAAGGGACCGATTTTAGTTCGTCGGAGGTCAATAATGCCTGCAGTTCGTCGTACGATTCCTTAATACGATCCTTATCGGCCGAATCCACGAGAAATACAACTGCATCCACGCTAGGGAAGTAGTCTCTCCATACCCGGCGTGCTTGCGTATGTCCACCCAAATCAAACGTTCTAAACTTGACATTTCCAATGCTTAACTCCTCCATAGCTGAAATGCAATATAAAATTAATACATGTATAAGTGTATAGAATGAGTATTAAGTATAAATATAAATGTGTCATTAAATAATGATAAATAGGGTTATTGTTAACTTACTTGGGTGCAGTGTTGGGTTATGTTGAGCCAAGCGGTCATCTTTAAGCATGTGCAACAATGTCGTCTTCCCTACATTTGAATCAGGATATACCGTGAATAGTTAGTAAATGCTATATAGAAGTACTGACAGTGCTACGGGTATCAAATGCCATTAAATCGTTATACTACGTACCTGCATTATCGATTCCTAAGAATACAATTTTAGCATTTTTTGAGGCCAATCCAAGACTTGATAGGATATTCCAAAACCAAGCGAACATCTGTTGTATGCATTTAATCACACAATTCGTGATGGTTAATAAAGTTATAATGTTGGACAATAAATAATTTTTTTAAAATCAAAAAAAGCTTTCCTTGTTTCCAACCCAGCTAATTGCAAAAATAACCCGTAATTGGATGTTGCATCTTAGATTGAGGCAGTTGATATGAAATCGATTAATGTAGTTTGTACAATGTCTTAAAATAAGAGTAGGGGGGGGCTACTTAACAATCATAATATTAAGTTAAAGTGTGAAATTATTTAAACTCTAAAAGGATTACAGTAAAACAATCTAATCAAGTTGATTTCACTGAATAATGCACTCGATAAATTTCATTTGAATTTACTAAAATGACCAACAAAGAGTTACGTGCGACATTGTTTATTAAGGGACTTGATTCCAGCGTCAAGACAAGTGATCTTGAACGATTATTTGGTGATATTGGTCCATTAAAGTCTTGTTTTGTAGTTATAAATAAAGGTAATTGGTGCTATTAGATATTATGATCTAACATGATGTGATCGCACGTGTGTCAGTATTTTTCATTTTTTATTTTTCATTTTTTTTAAATTATCATACACATTGGAAAGGAAACTTACATGAGATATATTAAATATAATTTAAAGTTTATATACACAAGAGTTTAGTAATTTTTTATTGACGTATTAATTGTTCGTTTGTTATGAATGTTGTTTAGAAACCAATGCATCTAAGAATATTGGGTATGTGCGGTACACGCTACTTGAGGACGCCAAGACCGCGTGTGAGAAGCTAAATGGGAAACTTGTCAAAGGACAGAAGATCGCCGTCACATACTCGCTACCAAAAATAAAAGAAGATTCTGAAGGAGCACCGATCAGGGCTAGCACAAAAAGAGATAAACCAAGTAACTTTGAGAGACCAGACGTAGCCAATATGTCTAATAGCAAGAGTTCTTCACACTCAGTAGCAAAAAATGACAATGAAATTGTCAAGCCTGTATTTAAGAAGGTTAAATTGGACGATAGTAGTTTGGTAAATGTGCCGAATGAAGGTGCCGCAGCATCATTAGACCCATCAGGAGGTCGTACTCTTATTATAGCCGATATTCCGCCGGAGTGTGTGAAGGATGTGACATTGTACAAGATTGCTAAGAAGATAGGCCCGTTAGAATCTGTAGAGTACAATGTCCCTGTAGAGAGTGTGCATTTAAAGAATCCTGTTAAGTGCATTCGGGCGAAGATTGTATTTGAGAATCACAAGGATGCACGCAAAGCAGCGCTGGAAATGAACGGGCTTAAATTTAAGAAGGAGGCGATCGTGGCCTTTATTATGACAAAGTCATTGGCCCCATCGGCCAAAGCGCTCATGAAAAGTCGACTTATTGTACGTAATCTCCGCTTTAAGGCTTCGGAGGTTCATTTAGAAAAGGCATTTCGCCGTTTTGGGCCTATCCAGGAAATCAAATTGGTCTACAAAGAGGGAGGAGAGTCGTTGAATGCCAAGGGAAACAAGATTTCCCGCGGGTATGCTTTTATCCAGTATACCCATCCCTCGCATGCCCAGCAAGCTATCAAGGAAGTCAATGGTACCCTCATTTGTGGAAGACTTGTCGCTGTCGATCTTGTGCTCCCTAAGGAGACATTCTTAAACGGAGCTGTCGCCATGCAAAATAACAACAACATTGAAACGGACAATAGTGATAGTGATAGTCAGGAATCTGAAAGCGGTGGTGCTAGTAGCGGCAGTGAGGAGGATGACGAGGAGGAAAAGGAAAAGGAGGTAGTCCAAGTGGATAGGCCAGTAAAGGAAAAGGTGTCTGATACGGACGAGAGAAAGACTGTTTTTGTACGTAACTTGTCCTATATTACGTCTGAAGAGGATTTGAGTGAAGCGTTGAGTGAGTATGGGGAGCTGGCATATTGCAAGGTTGTAGTGGATGCAATTACGGGAAAATCCAAGGGGTCTGGGTTTGCCAAATTCAAGCACGAGTCTGGGGCTGCCGCGTGTGTGACAGCTTCGTCTGATTGTCTCATGATCAACCATAATGTAGCAGAGGGAAGCAGTGGGATTGTGCTCCATGGACGCTCATTGACAATTACTATGGCCGTGGATCGTGAAAAGGCGCTTAAGATCAAAGAAGACAATATTACCGACAGAATATCGACCGATAAAAGATGTCTGCACTTGGCGAAGGAGGGCCGCATTTACCCAAACTCAGACCAAGCTGTTGGGCTTAGTAAGAACGATCTTGCCATTCGGGAAAAGGCCTGGAATGAACTTCGCGAGAAGATGAAGAACACCAACTACTATTTCAATGAACTTCGCCTGTTAGTCCGCAATATTCCAACAGCCATCACGGAAACCCAGCTCGAATCAATCTTTGAAAAACACGGCAAGCCACCTGTTCAAAAGAGTGCATCGGGTATTAATGGGACTGCCAGACGCGCCAAGGTGGTTCGCAAGGTCATTATTATGCGCGATAGAGACAAAAAGGAGGGACCTGATACCACGACGCCAATAACTGGTGTCACGAAACCGACTCACCCCACGAATGAAATCAAACGGTCACTTGGATTCGGGTTTGTAGAATTTCACACCCACGAAGGCGCACT
Organism: Ceratophysella sigillata; assembly: GCA_034693865.1. NCBI lineage: Eukaryota > Metazoa > Arthropoda > Collembola > Poduromorpha > Hypogastruridae > Ceratophysella > Ceratophysella sigillata. The sequence continues at coordinate 68,986 of JAQFXY010000014.1, forward strand.
TCGGGCACTTAGAGAGATTAACAATAATCCAGAATATTTTCGTCCCGATAAAAGACTCTGCGTCGAGTTTGTGCTGGAAAACGTACTGGCTAAGAAGGCCCAAGAGTTGAACAAAAAAAGACAGGCAAACTTGAGTATAGAGAATGCCGCCAATGTCAAGCCAAAGCGACTCAGCTTCAAGGAAAAGAAGGCCCAATTGAAAGAGAAGCACAAGAAAGCCGTCTTTGATAAACACGCGCCTACTATTAATTCTACAACTGCTAATTCAGTCAGCACAAAACAGCATGCACAGCCATTAAAACGGGAAAAGAACAACAAAGGAAGTTTTGTAAGAGAGGATAAGCAACTTATAAAACAGCAACAACAAGATAAAGTACAACCATTAAGTACGCCTCGCCCATCGCCTCCTGTTGCTGCACCTACACAGAAAATGACTAGCGACCGTAAGCAATCTAAAACTAACGATAAGTTTGTCGATATTGAGCTAAACTATCTTAAAAAAATAGCCATGAACAATTCCAGCTGGATGTGAATTAAAATTGTATAAATAAACACGCTTTTAATTAAATTGTATTTATGACTCGATAATTATTGTAGTTTAATTTATATGGTATTAGCAATTTTACACTTTGTAACTACATATGTTCGTCATCCTGGTTGATGAGTGCGTTTGAATTGAACAACATTGTGTCTGGGCGTGATATTGGCTCCTTGAGTTCTCTTTTTATTTCTGGTGTGAGGAGCTGATGCTTTTGTATTTTAATGATGGCGAGGAGGGATTGCTTTTGACGGAGTGTCATGTCCTGTTTGTAGCGGGTTGCAAATGCAAGGAGACAGTGGTGCCAGAGAAGGGGTAATTGATTGCTGAAATTAGCATTGGCCAGTCCCTGGGCCTCGCGCCTTTTCTTAGCAGTTGAGCTTGTGCTGGTATTTACAAAATGCAATGCGAGCGCGTCGACCACGGTGTATGGAAGCGCATACTTCTTATCGATCATGATTCTAAGCATCAGTGACGTGGCGCCGGTGTACTCCATAGATGCAAGCCGTAAGATAACTGCTGATGAGTGGAGTACGGGTATTGATGCTTTGCTGACCACCCCACCAATAATCACAGCTTCCCGCAGCGTGCAAGTCCCCGAAGAAAGAAGCGGCAGCAAAAATCCCTTAAAAAAAACAGCCGGCTTGTAAAATGCTTTAATAAGCGTGTTGAATAAATGCGGATTCAGTTTCTTGTTTTCTGCAATATCGTCTCGAACCCGCGGCAGTATCACCAGGTTGAAGAATTTCTGCGCCATGGACGGTGTTCCGCTCATTACAAACAACTTAGATACCTTGTAAATAGCGGCTGGCGAGTAATAGTCCGGTTCAGTGAGAAACAACAACTCCTCCCAGTCCTTCAACGTTGGAATTAGCTTAAGCGCCTTTGGAATAGGACCCGAACGGTACTTTCCCATCAACTCCCCCACCTTCTTGTACGCATTAACGACACGAGGGTCTAACTGGAAGTTCTTCTCAATATCCACTAGATTGTTAACTGCTGCATCAGCAATGCTCGCTTCATTAGACAATTCGAGTTTCTTGAGAATAAGTGAGGCTAACGAGAGTTGCTTAGGGGCGTCCGACGGCATGAAGCTGTTAAATATATCCAAATCTTCGTTTCCGAGAGAATTGTCGTTAAACAGATCTACAAGTTCGCCATATTGTCCACTCTCAACACCCCTTGTCGCATTATCAAAATCATCATCTGACTCTTCATCTGAACCGCCCATATATGTGTTCGGCTTACTTCCTATGATCCCCGCACCAACATGTGTGCTTTTATCGGGTTTAAAATACGACATCTCAGATGATCCAACAACATCGCCGGTTCCAACATCGTCATAATCATTATCTTCTTCTTCCCCGCCATCTATCCCAATATCGTTTCGCTGCTGCTTAGCAACATTAAAGATCTTCCGACTCTCTTTCTTATCGACAAACTAAGACACATTAAATCACATAGGTGTAATTTAAAAAAAAACACGTGGCATGAAAATTAAGCCATCATATAATTTAATAAGATAGTATTAGCGTAAGGGTGCCAAAACAACATCAATACATGCTATTATTCAAACAATAATAGTAACTACATTTTACACAGGTATAGTTAAACTATCTCCAAGTATATAATCCTTACATTATTACGGCGGGTGGATTTGACTGTTGAATTCCGTGGCTGGGTTCTCACTTTCCCGATCGTCTCCACTTCTGCAGCGAACGGAGAATGTCTTGGTGCCTTTTCACGGCGTATATTCTGTTTAATCTTCATTATAATGCTATTAAATTAATGGCCTGTACGCTTGCTATATTTTGATCGTTCGTATAGGTTTAATTTTTAACGTTTATGAAAACACTTTATTCTTCCGTATTTATGAATAATTTTATTACACCCGAGCCCCCCAACCTAGGCACCCATATAACTTAATGTTGGTACCCGCCAAATTTACTTCATATAATGTAAGATACCCTTAAAATCACTTTATTAGTATTAAAAAGTAAGTATAAAAGGACTATTTTGAATAATCAATTGTTTAGTCAATTATGCATGCCGCCATCGTAACAAAATAATTTAATTATTTTTAATAACATCCATTCATATGTCCGAATTATATTACTTATATATCAACCCGTTATCATTAGTATACAATACATGCATGCCTTTGTTTTAACATGGTCTTGTTTTTTTTCCCGAACTTTTTAATCTCTGCCTAAAAAAAGAAAAAAAAGATGCATATTTAAATAACGTTTTTTTTCGCCAGATAATATTGTATTTTTATTTATCCATCAATTAAAAAAAAAAAACTAACAACCGAATATATTAATATATTAGTGAGTAGTTGGGACGAGTATTTAAAAGGCCATGTTGAAAGCGATCAAGAAAAATCAAAAATTGAGTCTGCTTACATTTCCCATTGTGGTTACGGACTAGAAAGTTTGGTAAGCTATGGTGCTGCGCCAACACAAGAGCTGTTCAATTCCATGACTTCTGCTCGCTCGGAATCCTCACTGGGTGAAATTTTCTACGATGGCGCAGTAGCAAAAGGTACACGTTGCAGTAAAATTAATTTCAAAGACGATTCTCCTCAAGGATTTCAATATCACTTCCCAATTTCCAAAGATAGAATCGGTCAACTATACGTAAATCCTAATAAGCAATCCCTCCTTATTATCGGGCCAAAATTTAAAAACTCCGAGATGATCGATTTTGCTCAAAATTTGTGGGAAATGGAACTAGACCTTTAATACTGCGCCCGTGTGTGAATTGCTTATCGGCTAGCTTTACGTGATGGTTTTTATTAACTTTTTATAAAAGGTTGATAAAGTATAACTAACAATAAAATTATTTGCTATTTTAACCGAGTAGAGTTTACAAAAAGTAATTCCCGCACGCGTGATCTTATATTAACTAATTTATTTCAATTAAAATATGAATTTATATTATCAATAACTTATTTTTAACGTAAAGATTGTTTGAAATTGCATCGATGCTTTTAATATGAGCGCGCAAATAATATTGTCAAATCCACGTGATTTTTACTATTGCTAAAAAAACTACTCAACAACTTAAAATGGATTGTTTATTTATCTTTTTATATTGAATAGGCAAAAATAGGAATGTATGAGTTGCAAGTAGATGAATTGATATCTAAGGGAAAGTTCGCATCGGTATATAAAGGAAGATCGAGTTTATCTGTCGGAAGAATTGTGGCGATTAAAAAAATATTCTTTTACGGAAACAACAATATGACCCAATTCGAGCTTTATCGAATGCTAAGGGCCGTCAATGAAGAAAAAATACTTTCAAGAATAAAAGAACATGCCACTCGCGTGTCTAAAAGCCCCTGCAATGTTGTTTCGTATTATGGAAATACAATCAATAACGATTCTATGCATCTATTGTTTGAATACAGTTCAAGTGGGTCTCTCCGCAACTACTTAAATACAAAATTGCACTTGAACCATACTGAGCTGATAAATTTGGACGTATTATCGCAAATATCTGCAGGGTTAAAGTTCATTCACTCGATCGACATCATACACTGCGATTTGACCCCCGATAATATCCTCCTGTTTTTGTTCGATTCTAAAATGGTGTTTAAGATAGCAGGGTTTGGGACCGCGGTAATTAAAGTTGACGGGTCTCTATCTAATAGCGAGCATTCTTCAATGAATTTCTCGTTACCCGAGTGTGATGAAACTTATGAGCAATATTACAAGTCGAGTCAATTACTAGGCCAATTAAATGACAATGAATGCAAAATGCAGCCCAATATCGCGTTTACAGGGACGCCAGCATATTCTGCCCCCGAAATATTTGCATATAAAGCACACAGTAAAGAATCTGATGTATTTTCAGTGGGGTGCATATTATTTGAGCTCATTACGGGCGAAATTAGATTTACGGGCACGACATTCCAAGAATTGCGCGAAATGATTATACATTGCGACACAATTAAAACGGATAATAAACAGACGCTCGAAAACAACAACAGTATTTCCAGCCCATTTAAACAACTAATCCTGCAAATGCTTACTTTTGAAACCAGTACGCGCCCTACTGCTGAACGGATAATTTGTAAAATTAAAGAACTTAGAGACATTGCGACCGAATCTTGCTATGTTTTAGCAACAAATAACTTCTCTACAATGAATAGATTATTTCATAATGACACAATGGGGGAGCTTGCTTTGTTTAAAATAAGTATGAACAAAAAAATACCTGATACAATCGTCAAAGTAAAATATAAACGAACTTGCGTGCATTTTCCGAATAAATACATATGCTCGCCCAATATAGACAGTACGTTCTACACGACGGACAGCAGTACAATAAAAATCAATCCAACTGAAGAACTCAGCCCACTTTCAACTTACCTTGGCCAAACAAACACATCATTAGTTCACCACTCTAATGTTAGAAAGATATTTTATTAATGATTGTTGTCAACTATTAAAAAATGCATGAATGTCTTCTATATATGATTTATATTCTTTAATAAACTTAATATTATCTTTAACAAGAGACGAAAGATCGTTTAGCAGCATGTTTCTTGGAAATATTGTTTCATTAGTCGATTCATTATGCGATTTACACGTATAGCTCTGAGTATATCGATAATCAAGAAGCGTAATCGAAGCATAATCCTTTCCATGGCGAATAGCTCGGCCAACACACTGGTTAATATTATTGGAACAAATGGTGCTGAAATATTTGTCACCAGTTAATGATGACAGGTTCAACTTGTACCTATTTATAGGGGTTGTTGCGTTAGTTGTGCTTGATCCCCCATTCTTCTTTGCAATTGCGTCTAAGTACGCCATTTTTTCAACCAACGATACATTATTCGTTTTATTAGGGTAAGGTGTGCCTACCATCACTACTGACCTGCAGTTGTCGTCAGATAAATTTAGGCCTTCATTAAAGCTACCACTGGTAACTGCAAATAAAAAGCATCCATTATTTTTATCATCTGATGACATAGCTAATGACGATAATCTACTTTTGTATTCTTTCAGTATGATATCGGAAGATATCGCTTTAGACTCGTAAAATATCTTCTTTTTTTCTTCTAATAGCTCAAATATTGTCTTTTGTATACAATTAGATGCCGTATTTTCCTCTGACCTTTTAGCGCTTGTAGTAGTCATCGTTATATTCACCTTCGTGGTTTTTAAAAAAGAGATAAAGTGTTCAAGAAAGCCATATGATCCGAAAAACACAACGGACCCTCCAAAATACTGCTGTGGTTTACATGGCAAAGCAGTGCCTTTTCTGCAATCGATAATTCCATTGCTGTTGTGCAATAATAAAGAAAGTGCAAATAACTGTTGTTTGTTATGCCTATTTTGGTATCCAAAATCCCATGCGGGTAATGAAGAGGATAGATCAAATTGAGATTCAGGTAATTGAATATTTAAATTTTCTCTAATGATCTCCGTGGGTGAAAAAAGAGGACTAGTAACCTTTACATTATACGCGGATATAAAATGATTGCAATCAAATAATTGAAAAGATAATTCAGCGTCTAAGGTGCGTCTATGAAGATATTGAATTGCTAATTCGGAGGTTGTGGGAGATGTAGGTAAAATATTTTTGCCGATCTCTGACGAAGGAATATTATCTAAAAATTGTTCAAAGAATTGATCATCATCATCATCAACAAGAGAATTATTGGGATTCGTTATTTTGGTTTGAACATTTTCAGAGTACTTTGAGTGCTTGATCTTTTTCAAAGTAACGCGATTATTAATTCTCGCATCTGGCAGTTTACTAGATGTAAGCAATGAGTGGTCAATTAATTCAGACAATGAGCTATCGAATGGTTTTAAGGATCCACTGAGTAGGATTATTTTGGCCTGATTAGGTGATCTCGCATGATATGGAGATTTCGGAGTATAAAACGTATTTAAAAAATACGACCCCGAATTCAGCACAATAATTTTAAAACTTGGCTTTTCGTTTAATATAGAATAACAAATGACCGAATCCTTGTTCCTGTGGTTTATCGCTTTAATGAAATTAAAAAAAGTATAGAAACTTAATTGTTGGTGTTCTCGGTCCCACGGAAGACCTGTATTATGCTGTTTAATATTATTTGATGGGTGCACTAAATTAAATTGAATTCTTTCAGCGTAACTGTTTAATTGTCCAATTAAATTAGACTTGTTGCAAAATGATTCCAGCTTGAACATGTTTATATCGGCCAAGTCTAAATCCAATACGAATTGTGCAATAGGAATCCCTAATTTATCCCTGGTTAATGGAAAATTTGTACTAACTTTCTCGAATTTGTCAAATTGGCATTTTAATGATTTGGCAATTCGAGATAGCAGTTTCAAATTTAAATCTACTGCAAATACTGTGTTCCTTTTATTCGTATAGTAAGATGTATTGAATATATGCAATGTTTTTAGTGAATCTAAGTTGCATTCAAACTTTTTAATATACAATATCAACACTTCAAGACAATGAGTTAATAATTCTTTGTCTAATGTTGTAGAATAATTGTCAGATACTGCTTTTATAAAATTATGACTCTCATCTATAATAAACCATTTGTCGGTGTGGACAATACTTTGATCTTCTTTGCAACCATCAATACCATTATGCTTATTATTGTTAACTTTAATTATATCCTCGTCTAATAATGTATTGTATGGTGTTACAATAAGATCGCTCGATGCCTTCATGAATTTTTTATTCGCATAATAAGGACATATCTTTAAGTGATTTCCTAAGCTTGTAAGGTCCTCGAGATCTACGTTTAATGCGACCGTGTGGATGTTCGTTATTGCATCCGATTTGCTGGCGACTTCCATTAATGCATGATCAACCTGGTCGTTAAAATAAGCATTGTTTATGATCGCATCGGGTTGATTAATAAATTGTTGGCATTCGACAATCTTGGATTCAAGAACATCCAAACTAGTCTCTTTGCTGACATCAGAGTATATAAACGCAGTTTCAGAAAAGGCAGAAAACATAGAACCCACTTCATCTATATGTTGATTAATTAAAGTGCCATTGAAGGTTTCCTTTTCCCTTCCAATTATTCCGGGGTGAGAATTAACATGAGGCTTGGCGTACTTGCGATAGTACGGACATTTTGAGTCGCTTTTGCTGGAATTATGCATAGATTTACATAAAAAGTCAACCTTCGAACTAGAATAGTCTTTCTTATTTACATCTTCATTGATGCATAATCGTTTACGTGAAGCTGTGGGACTAATTCTTTTTATCTGACTTATTTTTGGACCTACGATTACGTCGTATTTACCTAGCTCCCCTGCGGAATCAGCCTTAAACTTACTATTTACCAGTTGATACGCACTATAATCTTGTATTTCATGTATTAGTTGATCTATTTGCAAGTGTGTTCTAGTCGATAACACTACCTTCGGAAACATGCCTGCCTAGTTTTTGACGCGTGAATTAAATTACGTTAATTATTTACTTAATATTAAATATATTTAGGTGTAATATGTTTATTGGTCAATTTCAAATAAGTATTCCATTATATGGTCATATTCTGTTACTTTGGCGCGTTTCCTGTTATAATCACTACAATTTGATTGGAGTACAAACTGTTCGTCTAGTTTACAAAACTTTACAAAGTCACGAGGATGCAATGATTGTTTCATTTTAGCAACAAGGGCGGATTCGGCATGCGTAATGTTACCACTTGAAGAACAACACAGGTTGATGAAAAACTTTCGCTTAGTCAAATATTCTAATCTCTGTCGCATAATTGCCTTTTCAATGGCCAATCTAGATTTATACGCATTGTCTATTTGGGATATCCTTTCTTTAATTTCTTTTATATAACTTAATGAATCTTCGGGTGAATTGATATCAGGAATAAACTTGCCGCTATCACTACTGGGTGCATTTGGTTTATGAGACTTTCCTATATACTCCAATTGGAGTCAGAATCGGACCCATCACCAGTTTGATTCATCTTATTCACCCTAGTCTTCTGATGTTGTTTCTCCAGATAATACTCACATAAGAGGTAGATTATATTCAAGTACATCACAGCATCATGCATCTGTGATTTGTAAAAGGTAAACAAACTGTGAACAATAGATGCGGATTTGCCTGTCCCCGTTGGAGAATTAGCCAAGAGCACTGAATATTTATCTCGAATTGGAACCGAACAAGGTATATAGTTTTCTGCATTAATGTAATAATTAGATACAACATGTTTTTCCTCTATAGTCAAATTTTCAAAAAGGGTATTTGCATCGATATGTCCTTCATTTGTTTCCGCATTTGCACAGCCCAAAAGCTCGTTACCAATAAAGTAGAAAATAAGAAAGTGGTATGCGTCAAATAAAGAGTGAAAGCAATTTAACGGATCTTTGCACATTGTTGTTGTGATGGAAAGCACAAGCAGTTTTTGGATGGGATAGTACGGTAAATTCCCAAACGACCGCATCCATCCCTCATGTGTTGTTGGGCCCGTTATATTATCATTCACTGTATGCAAATTATGGTATAAATCATTAATTCCTCGATCTGTCGAGTATTCTTTGACTTGTTTGACTAATTCAATTAATTTAAAATCGTAAATTAATAAAAAATGCGTGCAATTTAACAACTTAGCGCGTAAACTGGGATTAAATACCCCCAGATTATGCACCGCAACATCGCGACTCGGTTCAGCAGTCACTCCAACTGCATCATCTGCCTCAATCAACACTTGAAACTCTTTGGCTCGCATATCTTGTTGAGTAAATTGGAATCCAGCGTTTAAATAAGCAAAAATGAGTAGGTTCTCTTCGTGAGCCGTGATACTTTAGTTTGTATTTATACAAGTATACTAAAATTGCTTAGATCAACATTTAGTTTTATTAAAATAAACTTTCTTAATTAAATAATAAATACAAAATTACTAGCAGTTATATGTTAATTCGCTTATTTATGCGTGGTTAATTCAGTTTAAAAACACTGGCTATTCATTGTTTTAATTGATGCTTTTTTTCTTTTTTTCTTTTTTACCAAAAAGCTAACACTTGTTAAACCTTTTATACACGGCTGAATTTAGAATACGATATTGCAATTATTGGTGGAGGACCGGCTGGGTATGTTGGGGCAATTAAGGCAGCCCAATTAGGACTCAAGACGGTTTGTATTGAAAAACGGGGTAAGCTTGGTGGCACCTGCTTGAATGTAGGGTGTATTCCATCTAAAGCATTGTTGCACAACTCTCACTTTTTCCACCAGATTCAGCACGAGGCAAAGAACAGAGGTGTAAATCTTCCTGGCGAAGTGTCGGTTAATTTAAACCAAATGATGGCTGCTAAAGACAAGTCGGTATCCCAGCTTACTGGTGGTATTGAAATGTTGCTTAAAAAAAACAAAGTTGACTACATTAAAGGAACTGGAAAGCTAATCGGAGACAGTAAGGTATGTCTAATATCAAAATTTTAACTATAATGTTGTTGCCAATAGAACGCCGCACTAATAGCCATTAACCATACAATTATAAATATGTACTGTGTTAATTTTTGTAGATTTCGATCAACACATTGGATAATGAAACACAGACCGTGACGGCAACTCGTATTGTGATTGCTACTGGATCAGAAGTCTCACCATTCCCAGGAATTGATGTAGATGAAAAGGTCATTGTGTCTTCAACGGGCGCTTTAGCGCTGGATAAGGTGCCGAAGAAGATGATCGTAATTGGTGGAGGCGTAATTGGGCTTGAGCTGGGATCGGTATGGAGCCGTTTGGGAGCTGAAGTCACTGTTGTTGAGTTTATGGACAGCGTCGGTGGACTTGGCATTGATTCTGAGATCTCAAAGGCTACGCTTGGATTTTTGAAAAAACAAGGCTTAAAATTTAAATTAGGCACTAAAGTGACATCGGCAACAATCAATGGAGATGGAGTAACAGCTACAGTAAAGGTAATGCCAGCTAAGGGCGATAATTCAGTGGAGGAAATCTTTGAAGATATTGATTGTGTTTTGGTTTCTGTTGGCCGCCGCCCATACACACAAGGATTAGGGCTGGAGGATATTGGCGTTAAAATGGATAATCGCGGCCGTATTTTAGTCAACTCGCTATTTGAAACTAATATTGCAAATGTACATGCTGTTGGCGATGTTATCCCAGGCCCGATGTTGGCTCATAAAGCCGAAGATGAAGCCGTAGCATGCATGGAAAATTTTTGTGCTGAACATCCGCCTACTGCTGGCATTTACCATCCACATGCCGCTATTCCATCTGTAATTTACACCAATCCTGAGGTTGCATGGGTTGGCAAAACTGAAGACGAGCTTAAAAGTGAAAAAGTGAACTATGCAATAGGTAAATTTTCCTTTGCAGCCAATAGTCGCGCTAAAACCGTCGATGAGCCAACAGGCCTCGTTAAAATCTTAACATGCAAAGACACTGACAAACTATTAGGCGCCCATATTGTTGGATCCCATGCTGGAGAACTCATCCATACCCAAGTCATGGCACTTGAGTTTGGTGCCAGTGCTGAGGACATTGCACGCACTTGCCACGCCCACCCAACCTTCTCTGAGGCTGTCAAAGAAGCCGCCATCGCCGCATACTTTGGAAAACCAATCAATTCCTAACCGTCTAATATAATTGAACTTATTATTTTCTGATTGTCAAATTTATTCATTTTATCAATATTAATAAATCATTATTAAGTTTTGTTAGAAATTAACGAGCCGGGGAGCTAAAATTATAATTTTTTTTTAGCTTGCCGAATCGTTTATACCGACAAGTGAAAGTTGGTGCTTTAAGTTAGTTATAAATTTAGCGTTTAAATAATATGTCTTATTATTCTGATTCAATTCGCACTTTTTCTCTTCAACTATGATCGACTCGTATGCAGTAATATTAGGACTATCCCAATCGTAGCAGCGCTTGTGAAGGATTGAATTGTCATTAAGGACGATACATAAATTGGATGAAAAGACATTCCCAGATTCTAAATCGGATTTACTGACAACAGGATGAGAGCAAATCTCGCATTTTAACTTTTGATCGTAATAAGTCACCTGCTGTTCGAAATGAGGCCTTAAGTCAACATCATCAGGCGCTATAATTGCTGGTGAAATACCTTGGACCTTATAAATGTCATTATTTGTGGTACTGACGGAAGTTATTAAGTGGTTGATGTTATCATAATAGTCCAAATAATGGGTTTTAGTATAACTCAATATTAGTGTGTACAAATCCTCCTTTACTAAATCGACACTGCTGTGTTTTTTAAGTAAGGATAATGAGTGTATAATGTTCGAGTAGGATAATAACTCAGAATTGAATAATTTGATCATTAATCCGTCATTTTGACAATTAAGTAAGTGTATATTATTTAAGCTAGAATATGCTAGATTAATTATGCATTGCACGATTGATTCGACTTTTGTACTAGAATAAATGCTAGGATTTCTTTTAGTTAGGTCTATTATATTGCACAAAATATTTTTAATTGCCTGACGATCAATTTCCGATTTTTTTGATGACAACAATAATCCCGTTAATGCTTGTAAGTACTGGATCAAAATAGTTGAATTAATTGGCCGTATTAATAAGAATGTTGACAAATTAATAAGTTGAGGCAAGGAAGTCGAATGATTAATATACTTTGAAAGTATTAAATCGTCGTACTTTTCCTTATCATTAATTGTTAATGTCAATGTTGAAGGGTAATTGTTACTGTTGGTAACCGCAAGAATTCCGTTCAAGAAATACAATACTGCTTCTCGATGGTAAATTGTCAATGCATCACATATCACTACAATAGATTGTAAGTCGTGATAATATATTGTCACAAAATAATCCAATAAATCCGCTAAAAATTGATACAGGTGAATATCTAATGATTTGAAGTAACAGTATGAATTGGTAGTACTACCCCTGTCATCAAACGGCGAAATCATTAATATGTCTAATTCAGGCAGATCTTTACAGTCTTCTAATATAGTATAATAATCCATTAATACAACGTTGCCGGAATCGTTTTCAAGATCAAGATTAAAACGTTGTTGAAACAACAGATGCCCAAATTCTATTACAACTTTAATAAGTTGGTCAGCAGAGTTGATAAACCTTAGAATAAAATTCCATACAGACACCCAATTGTAGTCGAATTCTTTACTCAACCCGTATGATAAAATCTTTCTAATAAAATGAAATACCACACCTAGCTTGTTTAATTGATTCTTTAGTTCATAAATCATAGATAATGATGCTGGCTTATTTTGTGGCATCTCCATAAGCAGTAAAAGATCAGCAGATTCTTCAAACGATGTTTTGTTTAATATAAAAGGAATATAGTTTTCCAATATAAGCCCAACCTTGGTATCATTTAGTGTTTTATATTTAAATAACCTAGACTCTAATAAACTTATCTTAAAATTAAGGGCAGAAATTAATATCATCTTTTTCATTGAAACTAGGTGATTTTGTTCAGTTAAAATAAACTGATTATTGATACTATTATTATTGATATCTTCTAATCTAGAAAGCAATTCTGTCATTTTTAATTCAACTTTATAATTATTTTCTTGTTGTATTCTTATTTGGGTAATGTCTACCATATAGTCTACGGCCTTTTGAATTTGATTGTGTTTAATCAAGGCTACTAAAAGAAATTCCAGTAAACTGTCATTAGCGTCTGAAACCTTACTTGAATCGTGTTGGGTTAATTGATATTTAGATTCTAGCAATTTTATAAGTAGCTCAAGGTGCGGTTCAAATTTTTGAATAATCTCAATACTGCTTAAATCGGAAGGGCATTGCAAATAAACATCGCAAGCCTCACATTCTCTGTGTATACTAAACAGGTAATCTGCATGCAGCTTATTGAGTGTTCTGTATGTCACATTGTTATAAATATCATTCATTGACATTAGCAATGACTTAGTTAGACTTTCTATAAGAATCTTTTTGGCTAATTCAAACTGGTTGTTAGCCACAAGTGTATACATCTTTTTTTCCAAAGTAAACTCCTTAATTACGATATGGTTATAAGTAGGTCCAGTAAAACTGTTAGAAGCACTATACAGTAGATATGCTCTATCTAGCTTTAAAACTATCACATCATCATTTGTGGGAATGCTTATCGAATGTTGGAAAACACACAAATTATCGGGTATACTATAAATAAAAAGACTTCTTATCGTGCTTAATTTATTTTCCCCGGCTTCTACTACCATAGTTTCGTCGTTTGATGAAAGATAGGCTAGTTTATCGTACACAGGCAGCTCAATAGTAGACAGCTTGCCGTATTGAGAATCGTAAAAGTTAATGAACCCGTTTCGTACAATAATAAATCTGTTACTTTTTGGTAGGTAAGCGAGGCGTGATGATGTTGTATTGTTTTGCAATGGTTCATCCACAAATGTGTCGATTATCTCCTTTGTTATGATGTGAAATTGTGGGACATTTATAGATAAATGATATAGTTTTATAGTTGTAGCAACAAACATGCCAATAGGTGCGTTAGATAATTTATCGTGTTCATTTTTTTTGTTAGGCCTACAAAAATCAATATGTATAATATCTGTTGCCTGTGATTCAATGGTATATAAATACGGTGTATAATTATATGTACTCTCTGTTTTAGATCTGAAAGTAGTGTTGCCGTGTTGATAGCTTGATTTAAGTAGTAAAAATTGGCCGCGTGGGAATCCGAGCACGATGTGTTTAAAGAAGCGGTCCACTGTCATCGTCAATAATTGATTAAAGTTGGGGCTTAGTTGTTGAAAATTCATCACTTCAAAGTCAATTTCTTTTTTTAAATCAAGCGCTAATTTAGTGTTTAAATATACGTTATTAGGTTCATTTGTGGCAAACGGATTATCGTTTTCATTTTCTTCGAATATAATTATGGCGTAAATTTTTAACCCGACCTTGCCTTTGTATGTCTTGTACACAATATATATCACATCGTTGTTATCAATAGTTATATGCAAAATAGTGTTCTGATTGATAGTTGCTGCCGTTGATTTATAATTCACACTGGTCGAAATCTTCTTTAATAATGAGCTTGGCTGTGAAAAGTACTTGCTTCGTGCTCCTACATCTTGATCACGACTTAATGGTGTTATTGGGAATAATTGACTAGCTGTTGCGCTTGTATCAAAGATTAATTTCTCGCAATTTTCTTGGTAAATACTCAGTAATCCGCACTCCCCTGGCACTACTAAATAAGTCCCATTTTCTGCATTTACTTTGATCTTATCTGGTTCATCCATAATCCACGGATAAATAGTATCACAATATTCATCTTCTACTATAATAGTAGTAATATCGATTATTAAAATAAACTCGTAAGTAGTAAATTACACTGCCGCTTCTATGTTTCGAATAAGGGATATTTTACTCTTTTATAAGAATAAAATTCAATCATTTAAAGCTTACCCAATCCATAAAACTGCACGCTCATTCTGTCTAATTTGTAATTTAAAAACTAAATCAATGTATACCTCAATATAGGTACTTGAATAAATTTAAATTAATCTTTCTGGGAATTAATTATTAGTCGCAATTTTTGTAAAGTTAATGAACTTAGAGACAGAGCCACTAATAAGAACGAGTGAATCTGAATCATATTATACGACGAGCCATAATATACGAGGAATTGACAAGAGCATATTCGCAGAAGGGGATTATCAGATGTCAATACCAAGCTCCGAAATAGTTGACCAATATATTAATAAAAATGGCAGGGACCAAAAGAATAGTCCTAACTTGGATTCTAATAAAGGAAAGCCCATATTAAACCTCGAGTATAATGATACTTATTTATCGAAGAACTACTCTGATAATGTAAATATTCGGGCTAATAGGGCGAGTATGCATAGCCACAATAGTTTATTAAGTGCAGGATCTGGTTCTTCGTTGGAGGCATTGAGGCACACTGGGAGCGAGTATGAAGGCGATAAAGATGAGCTGGACGATATACAGGATACATATAACTCGTCATTGCCTAATTCAGTGTCATTTGGGAAGGACAAGCGATCGTATGTCTTTAAAATAAAATCGCAGGGTCAATTAATCAAAAAGACTTTTGGCATCGCTGAGTACAATCCAACCGGCGTCAATACACAATTTAATCAGCCTCAAAGTGATATCAATAACAACTACCCACCTCTGCTTATAGATCCAGTAGATCATGCTTGTGGTGAGGATCTAACCCCGAATAACAAACCCTTAGATAATTTTCCATCGAACCAGAAGGACCCAATCAAAGATATCAATAAACCAGAATATTCACCCGAATTCCATTCTGATGTTTACTTTGATGTCATTTTAGACGATATTAACAAAGCATTGGAGCTAGGAATTCACCCTGAACGGATCGCACAAGGATCATCTGGCTCATATTTCATCCGTAATTCAAATCGGAAGATTGTTGCAGTGTTTAAGCCTAAAGATGAAGAGCCCTATGGAAGCCTCAATCCCAAGTGGACTAAATTTTTACACCGTAATTTATGTCCTTGTACTTTTGGGCGCAGCTGCCTGATTCCAAACCAGGGATACTTAAGCGAAGTAGGTGCCAGCATTATTGATTCTATGCTAGGGCTTTCGATAGTCCCTAAGACTAAAATAGTCAAGTTCAGTAGTCCAAGCTTCCATGTGCATTGGTACGACCGCTGGTTTGGCGATAGTTATCCTGAAAAAAAAGGCAGCCTGCAGCTCTTTGTGCATGGATTTAAAGACGCATACACGGTTATTAAGGAATTAATACAAGATGTTGAGCAAGCTAATGGGGACCCCGAGTTAAACATGAATCAAAATTCACTCACTTTTCAATTTGAATTCGAAAAGCTCGTTTGCTTAGATTATATTACTCGAAACACTGATCGTGGGAATGACAACTGGCTTATCAAGTACTATCGAGAAATTCCATCTAGCTTAGAAAACAATAATGATTTACATGAAAAGGGGCCGGTAAGACTAGCAGCAATTGACAATGGCCTAAGTTTCCCGTTCAAGCACCCCAACCACTGGAGGACCTACCCATACTACTGGGCATGGCTCCCGTGTGCCAAGATTAAATTCTCCGATAAAATAGCAGACATGCTGTACGCTAAGCTCAACGACCAGCTATTTGTTGAGCAATTAATAAAAGAGCTGTACACGACTTTTAAAACAGATGGCGCATTCAATGAAGCCATGTTTAGCGAGCAGGCATCGGTTATTCGCGGACAGATCTTGAATCTGTGCCGGGCACTCGAGTCCCGGATGACACCAATAGAACTTCTCCAAATTCCTGT
The DNA here is from genome assembly GCA_034693865.1 of Ceratophysella sigillata. Lineage (NCBI taxonomy): Eukaryota > Metazoa > Arthropoda > Collembola > Poduromorpha > Hypogastruridae > Ceratophysella > Ceratophysella sigillata. The sequence continues at coordinate 85,777 of JAQFXY010000014.1, forward strand.
AATGACCGTAATGAAGGACTCGGACTTTAAGCAACAATTTTCATCTCCCGCATGGTTTACCTGTTGTTAGACTTGTTAATAAAAAATGAAATTAAAAACAACTATCCTATTGTCCCTAATAATCACCATTACAGATACATTTTTTTATTTAGAAGTAATGGGAAAGATTTCAGCAAAACCACTCAATTATAAAACGATATATTCGTGTAAAAGGTGCAAATTAGAGATTACTGGCGATTTAGAACTAGTGAGTGAGGTAGTTTGTATGAAGTATTGCGATCAATTGCTTATCTAAATTTGTATACATAAAAAAATTTTAGGTAAAAAAAAGTCACAAATTCGTATACATGTAACCCATATCTTAAAACTAAAATTAACCCTCAACAGGAGTACAGGGCAGCATCAGGAAATGCACGAATGTTTAACCGTATTTTTAATGTCAAGGAAGGGAACGATACGCTCAAGCTAATGGTAATATAATATACATTCCCAAATTATAAATTATAATTGCACAATATAATTTTAATTAACAGAATGATTAATTATACTCGACTAATTGTGTGGTAGATTTCGGGCAGGTATGTTATTCGAGAGGTACTGTGCGGCATTTGTGTATACCCCATAGGTTGGAAGTACGTGGTATCTGAAAGCATGGATCAGCGTTATAAAGTTGGAAAGTATGTACTTGAAAACATATGTGTTGTGGAATCTAATAATCCATTATATTTCCCTGTCCCGGTAAGATTAAGTGCTGCTTCACTTCTTCAACCTATGAATGGCAAGGATGATGCAATACTAATAAATAATAGATACAAAGGACCGATGTTTAAAATTGCAAATTACCAGGGTCACTATTACACCGATGCAGTAACTGAGTCAATTGACGAACTGATGGAGTTTTCTAGATTAATAGCGCCACCAATTAGTAGTTCCATTAGCTACAATACCATATTTGATGAAAGTGAAACATTCAAACAATTTGATACCACCTCTATTGACTCTAAAGTTAATATTTCGGGCTATACTTTTCTCTCTGATCGCTGGTCGGTGCAAAGCGGGGATCAAAGTCTTGACCAAATTAGTAGTGCCGCCTCTACAGCTACTGAACCCGGAGCGAATAACAATGAAGCAACTTTATTAACGCAACACACATCTTTACCTTCAACACTTATTTAAAAAGTAGAGAAAAAAACCAGGAACATTAATTTACATTTCACCAAATTAAGTTATTATTTAAATAAATGACGTTGTTTATTTATGGAAATAATATCCCAATGCTTATTTCAATAAGCGACCATCTTTATAAGCTACCAGTCCTTGGCGATAGTGATAGTGTATTCGATGTCGAGGTGTTTATTTTTATCATCGTCCAAGAACTTCATCTTAGATTTCAAGTCTCCGCGGTACAGCATGCCTGACGGTGCAGTTTGCCACTCGCCCTTGTTAATTTCAATTTTCTTGAATTCATTAGATGGCGGGTACGAGCCAAGCATGATTTTATCGTCGAAACTGACACCCATCTTAGAGATGCTCGAGTCGATCGTAAGGCCAGGGACAACTGAGTGCTGAACTCGGAAGTAAACATTAATTTTAAATCGACACCCTTCCTTAATAACAACCGGTGTTTTTTTACTGGCTTTGATTTCCTCTTCAGTTTCAAACTTAAGAAAGATACTTTCTCTGCCATCTATCTCAATTTCAAGTTGCTTTACAACAACACGGCGGATATCATCTGCGGGTGCAACATAATCGGGGTCGATTCCAAGAGACTTCAAGTACGCGATCATGGCTGGGTCAGCCTTTTCTTTTTCAAACGCAGCTTTTAAATCTGACATATTTTCTCACACTAATAAAATGGGATATCAATTGAAAAAAATATATAATTTTTTTTAAAATTTATTTGTTTAAAATTGCAACAATAAATTAATATGTTAGAGGGGATAAAGTATAACTAGAATTACATAAATATATCACTAGGCTAATGTGTGTATGGGGTTTTAATACAGGTGTGGTGTCGAATTTAAGAGAGCTGATTTAAGCTTAACAGTAATTCCAAATTAGAAAATTACCAAATTTAAATTAACTTAAAAATTTTATTGGGCGGAATATGAGTTTGGGTCTTCACGAAACAATAATTTGGCTATTTTAATGTAATCTTTAAGCTGAGTGAGCTGATCCTGTCGGGCTTGGGCTTCTTGTGTTAAGATTAAATTAGACTCGGCTATTGAGTGGGTCAAAAGTCTTTTGCGTTCCACTGCTTTAATGTACACGGATGCTACATCGTTAGAAAGTGAATCTTCGCTGTTAAAATTGATAAATGAAACAATTGGCTCATGCTCTGTCGCCCTTTTTTCTAGCAATAATGAACAGACCTTGTCCTTAAATGTGTTTAATGTGTCTGATATATTAGATTCAAAGGAAGGAATCATTTTGTTTTCATTGGCCATTTTATCGTCAAGCAAGGTTTTGTTAAACTCCATCAAATCATCTACTTCATTTTCAAGTTCGAGCACTGTTGTTTGGAGAGAAAGAACTTCATTTTCCAATTTTTTATTGGCATATTCAAGAGCAGCCTCTATTGCATTTTTTTCAGTCAAGGGTGCCGTAATTTCAAGTAGATCGTCGATTACAGTAAGCTGCAAATAATCTAAGAAGTCGATCATGACCGACTTGAACATATTGACAGCCTGAAATTTATTCGGAGTTTCTTCGTCTAGCTTTAGATAAGATTTAAGCGGCACTAGATATGAATCGGAGGAGCTTGGTGATATTGAAATGAAAAAGGGCAAATTTAAAGACCTAAACTCGGTCTTTAAGTCCATCAATTTCCCCTGAAGTTTAGGTTTGTCTACTAGTGACGCTAGATGTAGTTTAAAGTAGTTAAATACATGGTTTAATATCATTAAATGGTGGGTCTTTTTGGGCTTAAGTGGGTCAAATGCATCGCCAGCAAGCAGTACACTTGTAAAATAGGCAAAAAGCATATACATGGGCATGTTATTAAGCACCTCTAGCTCATCAACAGGCTCTTTAATTAATTTAGGCCTAATTAATGCTTCGCTGGATGATTGTATCAATGGCATGGATATTGTTTCGTCAATGGTGGTTTCAATTTGCTTTACTCTTTTAGTTATAGGTTCGGGTATATCATATGGTTCCTTTTTGTCTTGTACTGGGCCAGTTACAATTGTTGCGGCATAATTAGCAGAAGTAAGTCTGTCAACATACGTTCCATAAAATTGGATGACATCGTCAACCGTGTCCTCCTTTACCGGATCGGTCGGGGTAGGATTAGGTGTCGATATGGGGTCTACTACTACAGAAAAAACTTTGTTATTAATTCCTCCTGAACCTGGCTTATCAACCGGGAAGATACTTCTTTTGTCAGTTCGTGGCAGTCTCTGTCTAGGTCGTGAACCCGCAATGGTGTCATTGTCTCCGGCTGAAATTGTAAGGATTTCTTTAGAGTAACTAAGGTGTTTATTACTTCGGACATGCGAACAGGCCGTTTTAAAATTCATGATACCTAAAGTGGGGCAAACAAGACACTTGAAGGCAGATGGACGAACATCGTTTGGGAACGATTTTTCAATAAGGGTTACGTTTTTGTAATATAGAAGTTTGTATGCCTGATTGTTTTCTACCGGAAAATTGGGTTGACTTGATTTACTAATTAAAACGCTTTCACCAGGCCCCCCCATATTACGATGGTCTGAAATATGATAGTTCCCATTAACATTATTGTTGGGGTAATTATCTAGAGGGGCAGATGAATGTGAAGTCAAATTAATGATTGGGAAATTAGAGGAGTTTCTTTGTTGTGGCGGAGTATTTATATTCATATCAAAGGTACCAGCATCCGAATAGTTTGTACTATTGTATTCGTTGTAATTCGTGTTTGAAGATGCATATCTAGGCAGCGTTCGATCATTTGTTGATAGATAATGCTTTTCACCGGAGTATGGTGGGTAACTGGTATAATTATTACTACTAGGGGTGGTTAAATGAGGTGGTGAATACTGGGGGTTGTTATATATTGCACACTCCCTATTGTGTTCGAAATTAGGCCCACTCAACTCCAAGATTTGCTTAGTCATACTGCTATCATTTTTAATATTGGTATATGAAAAGGGTGCTTGTGGTGGTGCGTGAGTAGACTTTTCTGCAATGCTTAAGACATCCTCTGTGCTCGATTCGCCTCCCTGGTAGACTTCTTCTATAGGCGCGGACTTGCCTCTAATTATTCCCTGGACCATTTCTCTAAATTTAAGTCCTGCACGCTGAATACTGCCTTCTTGCGCCCTATTCTCGCTTGATTTAGAATCCAAATTTAAAGTCCTTTCAACCGAATTATAATCGTACATCTTTTTGTATTTTTTATATTTAAATGCTAAATAAATTTAGAGGTACAAATATTTACCGATACAAGTTAAATTGATGTACAGGTGTGTTAAGTTGATAAATATATATTATCGCAGTTGGTTTAACGAGAATTGGAAACCAATAAATTCGCATGAAAAGTGGATTACCTGCAATAAAGCTTCAAATTACAGAGTTATCTGATAATATTGATGTAAATCAGAGTAAAAATAATATAACTATGGCTGATAGAGATTTGTCACTTGGTAAAAGGGGAGAATTGGTCTGCAAAGAGTTAATTTGTGGATTTTGTTTTTTAAAAGCTCCTAAATACACATGTCCAAGGTGCCATCAAGGCTATTGTTCATTGGCCTGCTATAAATGCCTGGCACACGAAGCATGCTCTGAAATGCATTATAAGAAGGAAGTGTTGACAAGCATGTCCGACACATCGATTGAGAAGAGGCAGGCAATGAAGGACGTACTTAGTCATCACGAGGTGGATCTATATAAACCAACGTACTCTAATAATATTGGAGTTGAAGAGGAGAACAATGAATTAGATGTGGCCGATATGGATTTTATAGACTCGTTTGAGGGGTTAAATATAGATGACATGGGGGTACTTGAGATGTGGAATAGAATTCCAGGGCATTTACAGCAAAATTTTGTTCGTATGCAGCACTCGGCAGATATCAGCGCCTATATTTCAGTGTACCGCCCTTGGTGGGGCTCTATTGAGAATTTAGACCAAAAGCAACTATCATTGTACTACAAAAATAAGCTTGCGTCCATTTTTGAAGACACCTCCATCACAAAATTATCAGATTTAATATCGCCATCAAAGGTATCGCCAAGCATAATCATGCAGGTGATCGACTTATTATTCGCATACATACTTTTTATAAAAACTTATAACGGCGACTTTACTGGGTCTGAAAAGATGGTAATTAAAAATTTATGCGAGCTTACAACTGTTTTTGACAATCAGCGAACTTTAATTAAAGGGCAACCAAACAATGATATAGGAACTTTATATACACATATCATTTATAAACTTACAAACAATAGCCGTGTCACGATTCCAGTCCAACCGATCAGTTTTTACAAGGATATATTTATTGACATTGAAATTTTACTCTCAGGGCGCCAATATATACTCACTTGTCTGTTTGAGCTGCATGCACTGACAAAAGTACCTAAGCGATCGTCGATGACCACGCGACTTTCCAAAAAATTAGAGTTTCTTATGCTTTGGGTCGCCGAATACTACTCTTCTCATTATATTATCAAATACTCTCGTCAGTGCCAAGAAGTCTACGCGTCGAATGTCTAATTAAATTTGTAAACAAATTGATTAGGATATGCACATAACATAGGGTAGAGTTTGTTTGACAAGACTTTCAGTTAGTATTTGGTACCGTTGATGACTCGAAAAGTTGGTTTATTTAGTAATAATAATAGTAAGAATAAAAGGTAAATATGTGGTGTTGTTGATGACGTCTTTAGTAATAATAGTTACCTTGAAATGAGTTGGTCCACGGATGATTCTGACTGAGAGTTGCCATTATTTGTAATATCTGTGCTGTTAAAATTGGGGTATATATGTTTGTAGTCCATATTCATCTTATTGTTGGCATAAAAATATAAAGAGGGCACGTAAAAGACGGTGATTAGCGCACCGCCAACTACGTCCCAAGGATGGTGTCGATGGTCAGTGATTCGAGTCAGCCCTACATACCACCCTAAAAACAACGGGGCTGAATATCCGATAGTCCCCACACATTGCGAAGCCAGTATCTTTCCTTGTGAATGCAGTATTAAACTAGTATTCATAAGGTCAAGCATTAAAAAGAATCCGATGGCTACAGCACTTGAGGTATGGCCTGATATAAATGACTTTCTAGCCTCGTTCAAATAACCTGAATCGGTGTTTACGCATTTCGAGACATTATCTATGATTGTATTGGTGTATTTTTCATTATAATCTTTCGAGTTGGAGAAACACCGCGATAAAAAGTCTGGCCGGGGTTCGCCAATGTACAACTTGGTAAATTGGGTAACAGCCATCACTGCAAATAAACTCGTAAGAAAATTAACCATCAAGCGCAATGACCGATAAAATATAAATCGCCAAGATCCACGATACAATAGATAATTGTTGGCGAGGATGATCATTGGTGTGATGGGGAAGGCCGCAATAATGACCCAATAAGAAGGAACCGACTCGTCAACATAAGGTAGCGAAATACTAAAATTACTTTGGAAGATTGGAAAAGACCGATATGTCGGTAAATTTGGGCTATATCCAGCCCCATAAATGCCAATACCTAGCGCCACTACAACAGCAAGCAATAAGAAATCATTCTTCAACAATTCTCTAACAAAGCTGATATCCGATACGTAATTATATGATTCATTTCGAAACAAACTCTGTTTTAAACACCACATTAGTTTTCTAAGACTTCAATTAATTATAATAAAAAAGTTGAATTTGGTTAAAATAATAATTAAAAAATTAAAATTATTCAATTTGTTATTGGTAAAATATTATCCTTTGTCTAGTAAATAACAGTATAGAATATCTGTAATTTAATTGTGTATATAAACCGGTTGATTTATTTCCAACATTAGCCATGCCTTAATATTTACACTTTTAAATTTTTTATCGTTTTTTTAAACTCGCTGCGAAATTTTATCTTTTAATAATCGATAAACTAGCATGACAGCGTTTGATTCAAGTTACGATGATATTAGTGAAATAGATACAAGCGAAAATGAGTATATAAAACCGACGAGGCGAGTGTTGTTAATGCAAAGTGATGACGATATAGAAAGTGATATTAACGATGACCCTGTAATGTCCGTGCAACAAAAACTCAGTAATATTGATAACAATGATTTTAAGTACAATGAAGGAGAATATACAGCCCAATTATGGGCCCGAGAGGATCGTAACTATAATTTGGAAGATTATTTAAACCAGCTATCAGATCCTATGAAAGCAAATAATCAAGGGGCCGCTTCTTTTTCTTGTAACCCTTGTAAACAACAAGATATATCCTTGTTTTTAAACCAGTCTAATTCTAATATAAGTTTGGAAGAGTCTCGTGATAAGTGGGATAAGCATACAGCAGTAATGCATGATGAAACACCCATTGCCATGAAAAAGAGATCTAATATTAGAAATACATTGTATGAATTTGTCTCAAATACACTTGCGTACGTGGAAATGCCGAGTAATCGCAAGAAATATAAGACTGAGATAAAATATGAGGTTAATCAGAGCGTATTATACAGCTATCAAATAGGAAAGCGGGCTATTCAGTATAATCGACTTGTATTGGAGTGCCTTCCAATTGTACACACCGCTAATCAATCGGCACTTACTGCGAAGGAGAATGAAGAACGACAATTATCCATATATGCTATTATTCCATGCATGGATGAGTTAGAGATAAATGAACTTGCATCGATTGATATATTTTCTTCCATTACTCATATTTACACACCACAAACATTGAATAATAATGAATATACGATACATTTTTGCCCTCAATTATCGACAATACGGCTCCATAAAAATACCATGGCCATGGAAATAGATAAATTGCTTTATTTAAACGAACATTTTGATGATATCGCTCAACACTTCTCTGTATAGACAGGTATTAAGGTCATTAGTTAAATCATGTTAATTAATAAAACACACCTACTGTGTTTTTTTATGAAATATAATTGTATAACTCTGCAATTTCAAGATTGAATGTGAATGGGCGCAATACCTTTTTGGCCTCTGTCAATTTAATGTCGATATTGGTGTACATTTTGTACAGACTTTCTGCTCGGTGGCGCTCTTCAATAAGTAAATCTTTGCACTCATTGAATTTATTAGGAAGTGCGTCTAATTCGTGAATAAACTCAGCATCCTTAAGTGAGTTGCGCGTGTCTCCAGCTGACTCTAAATCAATACTTTCTTTTTCTTTAACTAATAAATTGATCAACCGCTCGATCATATCAGCTTGTTGTATGACTTTAAAATGGATAATAGATTGTTTAGAATCTATAGATAGAGCCTGGTCTTCAGAAGTGTATGATAAATTATCAAGCCAAAGTTGTGCATAGATCTTGTAAATATCCAGTTTGTAATTCATAAGTTGAGTCAAATTATCGGTATTTTTTTCCAATACAGATAATTGAGCCTTTGCTTCGATAATATCTTGACCGCTCTTAACTGCGAGTAACTCGCCCTGTTTCCTTACATTATCTAACTCTTTTTCCAAATTACTAATAGTCTCCTTCATGTCCGTTTCAATGTCTTGATAAAATGTCTTTTGGCCATTCATCGCGGCTTCATGATTTAACTTGGTAATTTCCATGTCTTGGACTAATTGGGTATGCAAAGATTGGATAGTGTCTTTCTCGTGTGTAATTTCAGACAACAAAGCGGTGTATTTCTCTACATTATCGTTAAAATTTTGTTTAATCACCGAAATCTCATTCTCCTTGTTAATTAGCTCTTGATTATACCGATCGACTGCTTTACTAGCATCCTGCGCATGACTTTTAATCTCTTCTTCTTTAATGTATATTTGTTGTTTCAATAAACTGATCGTTTTATTCCCTTCGTCTTTTATCGCGATTATTTCTGTCGATTGAGAGTTGGTGGTATTTTTAATTTGAGATATATATTTTGCGAATGGTCTAAGTAAACTATCATTTAAATTTAATAAAACTGAGGCTTCAATGAACTGAGTATACGCTAATGGGTATTTAGAGTAACCCTCTTGTGTGAATAAAAACGCGTTTGAGTTTAAGTCCGTTGAAATCTGTGTCATTAATAACAACCGGTTTCCTAACTCCTGGATGAACAACATAAGTGATTCCTTACATGCTTGAACCGTGTTGTTAAAAACAGTTGACTTTAATTGGCTAACATTAGTAAGGTTTTCAGTGGTAACTTCGTCTAATTTTCGCTTTAATAAATTATGTTCAAATTCTAAAGCTTCATAGTTAGCCATTTCTAACTCAAATGCATTATTACTTTCAAGCAAAGAGGATGAATGTTTTTTCAACTCCATAATTTCATTAACAAGGTTTCCATTTTCAATTATTAAAGACTTGTTTGCCTGTTCTATAGTTTTAGTTTTTAATAAGACTTCTTCTTCTTCTTCTTCTTCTTCAGCATCATCCTGGACTGACGACTTTAATAATGACTTTGCAATAAGTGTTTGTTGAATTCTTTCATGTTCGATACCTTGCTCCATGTTTTCAGTCTTTGTTATTTCTTGCAATTGGTTAGTCGGTAGTTTAGACGAGACAAATTCAGTTTCCATTGCGGCAATGGTCGATTTTAATGTACCAAGGCTATTTTTGAGCAATTCATTAGTAAATGACAATTCTTCATTTTCTGCCTCGAGTTTTTCTAGATCACTGGCTGAGTTTTTAAGTTCGTGTGTGAATTGATCCTTTGCCAGTGTATAGTTGTAGTTTAAATTTAAATATTCTTTTTTTAATTGTTTAAATTCCGCATCTAATTCATTATACAAAATACATTTGATATCCAACTCTTTTGCTAACTTTTCACACGTATCAACTATTTCCAGTTTTTTTAAGTCTTCCTTAGTCTCACTATTTTCTGTAAGCGCCTCAATTTCTAACGATAATTGGTGTACCTTGAGGCTTAACTCCGATTTATCCTCAATAAGCTGTTCTAAATTATTTAAAAGCAACGTGTTATCCAAAGATATTGATTTGGGGCTTATTACGTCAGAGTTAGCTGATTCGTGTTGAGCGAGTTTATCTTTAAGCAGCTGATTTTCCTCCTTCAACGATATAACAACCCCATACTGGTCTTCTAATTTGTCCATTATAATATCCTTTTTAAACAATAATTCATTAATTTTAGATTCAAGTTCAATTTTAGTTTCTTCTAACAGGTATGAGCTTTCCTTCAATAAGTCCCTTTCAATATTCAAATTTTTAACGACTTCACATTGGATTTCGAGATTACGTGTTATAGATTCCACCGAATCCACCAATTCATGTACTCTTGTTGTTAATTCATAGTTTTCGGATTCCAAAACATCGCATTTATTAGATAATAATTGGCACTCGGTAGTATTATCAGAAACATCCCCATCCCTGGCAGGTTTAACAAGACTGCTAGATAAAGTCTCCAATTCAACCGATAATTGGTCCACTTTTAAGTTTAGTTCGATTTTATTCGCTTCACTTTGGCGTAATTTTTCTTTAATTGTGTCATTTTCATTAACCAGTTTATTGTTAATTTCGTATTGGGATGTAAGGTTAGTTTGGCTCGTTTCCAGTTCTTCCATTAATTTTATTTTATCCAACACAAGTTGTTCTAATTTCTCGTTCTGTGATTCTGTTTCACTCGTCAATGCACTGGCCCTAATTTTCTCTTCTTCAAGATTACTCGTCAGCATTTTAATCTGATGTTCATAAGCCTGAAATTTTTCATCCATAGGATTATTTGATATACCCGGGATATCTTTATTAGTGCTATTATGGATCAATGTATCTAGTTGTTTATTATGATCGATAATTAATTGCTTTTTTTCTTGTATAAATGCATTAACATCTTCATTGTATTTTTCAATTGATCGGCGTAGTTCTTCCTCCTTTGCATTGTAATCATTAACAAGCTTAACGTATGCGTCAGACAGTTGGACTTGGGTGAGCATTTCATCGTCCTTATTGATAGATTCTACCAATGCTTTCACGGTGACTCCTCCGCCTACCCCAATAGTTAATGGACGCGTTGATGGTGGCGTGTAGTTTCTAGAGTTAGATCGAATAAGTGTCCGTTGAATGCGCTTAGGATCAGTTTCCAAGGTAGGTGTACTTGGCGTTGTTGGGTTAGCATGTTGTATCTTTGTAGATACCGACCGGGACAGTTTGGTTGGAGACATGATTACATCACTTAGCTTATCCAACTCCTCCAAATCCGACTCCGAGTTAGGGAGGGTTCCATGTGGTCGAACACGCAGAGTTGCCAACTCAGGCAAACTGTATGTATTCAAATTTATACTACCCAGATTACCTGCCCTTTTAGTTAAATCTACCAACTCATGATCACTTTCGCTAACCAATATCGATTCCGGATCTGACAACGTACTTTGTGGGTCTGTTGATTTGGTAGGAGTAATTGCTTGTTCATCCGACCCACCTGATCCATGAATGTCCATTTTATTTAATTGTTCCAACTTTTCAGAGTCAAGATCTTCTTTTAATATTGCTGTATCCGCACACACTACTTCAAAATTACAATTGGAAGAACCCATATCAGTATCAGTTTGTTCTAATCCAGTCTGCGCTGGTTCAATTAGCTCGCTATCACCCTCGACAAGATCTTTGTGGCTTGAACTTTTATCGCCAACCATACTTTAATTAATAATACAAATAGGGTAATTTAATCTAGTATAAATGTATTAATATTATTTCAATTATTATTATTATTAATATTACTATCTTCATTTTTAGCATTCATGAAATGCTTGTATAGTCTACTTGAGGTAGATTTGGATGCGTCGCCAGTAGATATTAAAAAGAGTTATAAGAGGTTGGCACTTAAACTTCACCCTGACCGTAATTCGATTGAGAAGGCCGAGATATTTACACAGAGGTTTGCTGAGCTCCAGAAGGCCTTTGAAGTATTAAGTGATGCGACCGAACGAGCATGGTACGACAATCACCGTGTCAGCCTCATAATGGGCGCACAGCGAACAGTTCCGGGAAAGAATTCGACTTCGCAAGGACCGGTACTGTCGCACTTAGTCGATATCATGTCGTATTTTAACCCAAGCATATATAGCAATTACAACGATCATGAAAATGGGTTTTTTACGGTATTTGGGAAATTGTTTGAGGCGATTAAGAAAGAAGATGAGTTGTATTTTACTACTGAAAAGAAACAGGAAATGGGAACCCAATTTGGGCGAGTAAATTGTCTATATTATCCCAGCTTTGGCAACTCTACTCTCGAATATATGAACGGCGTTAAATCCTTTTATGATTTTTGGGAAGGCTACTCGACAGCAAAGACCTTTTCGTGGTGTGACATTTACGACACGCGCCATGCCCCTAATCAGCTTAACCGCCGCCACTACCAAAAGGAGAATAATAAAGTAAGAGAGGCAAAGCGCAAAGAGTATAATATGGGTCTAAGAGAGCTTGTTAATTGGATTCGTCGAAGAGATACTAGAGTCAAGCGGCACATAAAGTTAATTAATGCCCGCAAAGAAGAAGCAAAGGCACAAAGACAAGCTAAATTGGACAGTATTAAACACACTCAAAGTAATATAAATTTGGACCAATTAGTACAGGGCACTCCCAATTCAGGCACTGGCCAATTTGCGGAACAAAAATGGACGAGGGTGGATTATTCTGATTATTTCGATAAAGTTGAGCAAGAATATGAACGGGATTACAAGCAAAAGGATGTTAATTCAGCAGAAGAGGATTTATTATTTTGTATAGCATGCGAGCGTCAATTTTATCAAGAACATACATTCATGATTCACAATAACTCGGTCGCCCATTTGGATAAAGTAGATGCCCTTCGCATAGAGCTTGAATCAGAAGACCATGTGCAATATTTCAAAGAACCTGAAATACTCTTAAATATTGTTCAAAGTGAAATTAATAATAAGGAGGAAGAGGATCAGGAAGCTATGAGACACTTTAAAAAAAAAGAGAAAGTAAAAACTGCAAAATTTGCATCATCATTGATGAGTAGCAATAATTTTAATGATTCGGATACATTTGGGATTGCTAAAACAAAAACTGGGAAGGAAGAAGAAAAAGATCCGCTTATAGAACAACTGGCCAGTCTTATTATAAACAAAGGCGGTAAGGGCTGTTCTGATTCAACCTTAATTACTGAGACTGATGCTTGGGACAATCCAGCATCCAAAATTACTAATAAAAAGAAGAAAAAGGCCAAAAAAGGGGCTGAGGCCAGTATTGAGGGAAACAGTAATCTTTTGTTTTCCTGCCAAGTCTGTTCTAAGAAATATAAATCAAAGAATAAATTATTTCAACATATCGACGAAAAGAATCATGCTGCGGTTAAAAATCAAACAAAGGGGAAGGCAAAAATGTAATTATTGTGAATATCTTAATAAAGGGCTAGCATTAGTGATTTTTAAAATATTTAAATAATTTCTCATTTATAACTTCTTTTCATATCATATTTTATTTATATTAACTTGAAATATACTGGTTTATAATAACAGTTAACGATGATAAGAAGGCTGACCAGACAGTGAAAGATGCAATAGGATACGAGTGTGCCTTCAAAAGTTCGTAACTTTGGACGAGCTGTACAAAATATAAGTGAACAGGCTGCCTGTAAACGTAATGCAAGATGTAAATCATGGTTAAGGGAGAAATTGCTGATATGATCGCCAATTTGAATGCAAAGCTAACAAACTTATGCTTTGAAGATGTTATATTGCCGCCTGAGAGTATAACCATTGGGACAACGATCAAGGCAATTAAAAACCCACAAGAGAAATTTAACAGACCCATCGGAAGCAAGATCGCTACTAACATAATGATCATCAAGATTCTGTACACTATATAATCTAATAAATAATATGTTTGTTAATAATGGTCATGATTTTTTGTATGTTTTTTGATGATGATTGATAACGTAATGAAATATTGTGATATCCAAATAATCTTAACTTACCTTTTTGAGGCTGCAAGGTTTCAATAGATAGTGCCTTGATAGCGGGCGATGTAGATGGATTAATGCTTATTTCCTTAGAAACAGTACTTAATATGTATTGTGTGAGCATTACAAAGCAGAATGTCGAAGATGTATAATAAACAAGAGAGCTGAATTCTAACGATTCGAAACGGAGACTGTTTTCATGTTTTAGTGCAATATAAGGAGCTATTGTGTGCAAAAATGCGGCGAACACGGTTACCAACACGCATTTAATTGCGGGTGTCCATGTTCTAGGCCTACGAGAAAATCCAAAGCCATTACAAGGCGGCAACATAGTAGTGTTTCTTAAAGCCTCATTTTTTCCCATTTCTTTGATGATTGTAGCGTTTAGTGCCACTGTGTCGATTGATGATACCCAGTCTCCAGCCATGTACCATAATGGGAGTGCGATTATAGCGAGCGCTCCTAAAATAAGTGCATATGCGATGATGGTTAGCTTGATTGAGAGAAAGTAAGTACGGTCCAGCATGAGGTAGTAATATATAGAATGGTGGAAGGGTTCTTCGAGATTATTATAGGCCCTTAATGAAGATTCGATTAATCGGGCTATATCCTCGTAGTTTAAAATATTGGCTGCCCCAGATCCTATAAGTATTCTGTTGTTTTTAGATCCCTTGAATCCAGCACCATTTATGTTGTAGCGGGCAAAAAGCCCCGACATTCCCGTAGGCATGCCTGATGCGGCACCAAAAAGAGTTCTTCCCAACTTTTTAATCATCTTCCACTGGTATGAGTGATCCCAAACGCTTGCGATAGTATCGAATTGTGCAACGTATATATTCTTTTTAGGTTGAATAATTAACGGATCGTTGTGCATGATTAATGGAACATTTAGTTTATTTGCAATTTCGATAATGCTGAATACCGAGTCCATGTTTGTATTTTGGCCATTCACTCCTTGGACCTGTAATTCCAAATACGATAATCCTAGTCCGTTTATGTCTAAGGATAATCCCGCCTGAATATCGCCATAAAATCGACCTGCATACTGCGTTTTTACTTTACCCATTTTATCCTTTGCCGGGATATGATTGTTATGGTGGTACCCAAAAAGAAAGGCTTCGGTGCCTGTAATATTTTGGTCTGCAAGAACAAGAATGATATTGCGAGACCAGGTGACGGATTTAAAGTGGTCCATCATGGCCAATCCCAAGGCTACACCCACGCTATACGTCTCGTTATGATATGTTGTTGTTAGCGATGATGATGATGATAAGGAAGAGGCGGATTCTGTAGCATAGGTCGAATTTAGTTTGTTATTATTATTATCGGCTGTCTGTTTAAAGAGTTTCTTTGAGTCGTATGGGATAACTAGCAAAAGAGCCTCAGTATTGGTTGTTCGGCTAGACCGCAAGGCACCTATTATATTAGTACCTTCGACAGAAATGGGCGCCTTTCTTGGGTAACCTACACTGTAATCCACAGAAAATGGCTGGATACTAACTTCCAGCCCGATTGTCTCCATAATGTCCACGACCATTTGACTGCTTGGTTGTGATTTACCCATCGTATGCATTATCGTATGAAGTGTTGAATAGACGCTACTATATTCTTGGTCCTGTACACTCAGCTGCACATTATCGATGATCATCGCATTTTCGTCCAAAAAGTTCTTATCTGGATTATGCAATCCGTAGTGCATCACTAGTAAGGATCCTAAGTATAGTAATATTCTGTATTGTCGATATATTGTTTACAAATCATTACATTGTGTGTATGGTGCGGGTAGTTAGAATGGGTAATTTAAGGAGATGCAGGAGACAGTTAAAAACTTACGCCAATTTAGTTGATTTTCGTGAAAGCCATTGAATAGCCTGCTTGTGGGCGTACTCATTTGTCAACAATGCCTAAATTAGTTACACAATAAGGATGAAATTATCAATGCATTAGTATACAGGCTAGACAATGGTATGATGACAGTGCAATATAACATTTGTGCGGAGCTTAATAAATCAAAGTTTATCAGTTTACCATGATTCGATTTATAAAAACGTCTATTTCCTGTTTAGATTATCCTGTTTATTTGTTGGCTTAACTAAGATGGCGCAAGGTGCAATGAAGCTAGGCAAAAGTGCGGCTAAGAAAGTGTTTAAAGTCAAGAAAGAAACGGGAAAGACTAAAAAAGGAAGTATGTTGTATATTTAAATATCCCCAGTGTTGTGTAGTATTGATGAGCAATTAACTCAGATAACACGTGGCTTATTATATAAAAAATAAATATTTAATTACCAATTTTTTAATTCTGTAAACTTAAAAAAATTCAATTTAATTATCAATCATTGACTGTTGCACCAATAAGACCTTGCCAGAAAGTGTAAGAACCCAGAGTTAAAGATTCACACAAAGTTTATTAAGGTATGCTAGTCAACAATTGTTAAACATGGAGGTAATTATAATATTAAGTTTACATATTAGCCAGATATATTATCTCAACTGTACATACACATCAATTATTGGTACTAGAAAAACACATCAGACACGATTGAGTCGATTGAACTGCGGGTTAAGCACAAGCTGGGTGCTCACGAGACTGGTTTTAAAGTACTAACAAAGCCATCCTCATAGCTTAATTACTTTAAAAAGTATAAAACATGCATGTATATTACCTATTAATAAACGGTAATTCTTATAAATTATTGGATTTCTGGTAGATAGCGTGGATACGCTTGACGATTTCGGGGATGAGGACATTCAGAGCAAATTGTGTGTAATTAGGAGTATTGTTCACCCATTCATTTAATTTTTCCTGGATGAGATCTATTTCAACCGATTGGAAGTCTAGGTAATCGACGTGTGCCATCAGCATCAACTTGTCTCTAGGTCCCAACGTTTTTGACCTCTCAATGAGTTTCGCTTCTTCATCAGTGGGGTGATTATTCGCGTTATTATCGACTACAATTGACCTAATATCGTCATAAAAGGAGTCCATATGTAGCTCAATGAGATTAAAATACTTTAAGCCAATATCATTCCGCAATTCTTCGCGGCCTTCTTCGGACTCTAATTTTCTCTCCAATTGAGTGTTGATGCTTGGTGAAATAGGTGTAAAATTACATTCATCATCAATATATCCGCCATAAACACTCGTATCACTTTCGGTATCCTCGTCGTAGAACTGTATGACATGCGGTGATGGCTCAGTTGTACCCTTTTGGTCAATACGAGCAGGTGTTAATTTGATGATCTCGTCAATTTGCTCTGATTTCAGGACGTATTGATTGGACACTGATTTAATACTGTTGTCCTTTAAAAAATTTAGTACATTTAAAGGAACACGACTTATGTCTATCTCAATGGGACCAGCACGAGTAACTACTGAAGTCTGTTTACGACTATCCCTCATTGGGGTGATACATTTATTTCCAAATTCGTCCGCGGTCTTTCTACATCTGAATTCATATTCTATATTGCTTTTGTTGTGTTGAATCGGCGGTGTAGGCGAAACAATCCTTTCCTGATTATTGGATTTTCTATTAACATGAGGTTTGAATCTTTTAGCCTCAAATTTGTACACACATTCGTTAGCGTCTTTAATTGCAGTGGTAAAACACGGCAATCGTCTCCGTAAAGGTCCATTTTCCATGTATGCAAGCCCCATTTCCTTGAGTTCCTTAAACTTGTTACTGGGAAACGGTTTGAGATAGTCTACGCCTACAGTCATCACATCTTCAATAGCATCGCCAAAACCCAATATCTTAACCAACACGCCGTCAAGTGATTTGTTACTAGCCAACGATACCCTCCGAGCGCTTCGTTCGCCCCCTTGCGAGTGTGGGCTTCCTATATTATCTTCATCGTTTAATATAATCGGGCTTATTGTTGGCGAGACCTCAATAATGATCCCAGGCCAATATATCCTGCACTGTTTGTAGTAATACCAAAATACATTTCCCTTCACGATATCAGCCCGTCTTTTCGAAGAATCATTTATAGTTATTTCTTCAAATACACTCTCGTTCCGCGCCGTCGTCATCTAATATATACACCGTAAATTAGTTAATATTAATAAAGAAATGCATGGGTAATATTTATATATTGGGGCCTAGTATGGAGGACATGACATTTGTAGGGACGGTTTATAATTAACATTACATAATGTCGCTATATGCAGATTTGCCTGCAATTACTAATAAAAGTGCGGACAGTACTAAAAAGAAGATAAATAATGAAAAAGAAGATGCATTACCTTCTAGTATTATACCAAATAGCATATATACCGAACCTGTTGTGCCACCAGTAGTGCCGGTTGTTAGTTCCGCGACACGATTTAAACCTAATGTGATTTTACACACACCAAAACCAAAGTTACCAATCTCTCTAAAAGTAAATATACATGAACCAAAGATTAATAATGCCAATGATGCAGTTTATGATCGTGCAGAGACTACATCCACGGATGCTGGCTCGCTGTTCCCCGATTACGCCAGCTTTGCAGTCATTCCGATTAACGATGAATACAACCCAATGGCACCAAATGATTATTTAGAGTATATAAAACTTAAAGAAGAGAAAATTAAAGATGAACTGTTGCGTAAAAGGTATATTGATATGGCCAAAAATGAGGCAACCGCTGGAAAATATATGAAAGGGTCTAAATAGCAATAAAAATGCTATAACCATCCGCTCATACTATCATCTGATATATTAATAACGTCAAATCAAGTCTTACAACTTGTAGATTAATCTGTATGCGTAAACCAATTACATGGTCATTATTTTACAATCCCATTGTTTAATCTTTACTTAATGCGGGCATGCAATCGCATTATTAATGTATTATATCAAGAGGCCTAATGAGTATTATTACTTAACCATATAATTTGTGCAAAACGAAGGGAATGTCCTGTGTGTCTGAAAAATGCAAACCGCTTAAAGATTTATATGACACATGCTTTATCAATTATTTCAACGGCGCACTAAGGCGGGAGGGTATAATTTCCGAACCAAAGACTACTAGCGAACAAACAGAACTTAATATAATAGAATCTGGTGTCCCCCACGTTCCATGTGAAGATATATTTAACAAGTATAAATCCTGTATACGCGTAAGTTTTTGTGCTTTTGTAAATACGCTAACAAACAATTAGATGGGACCATGTTTAAGCTATCGTATTCATTAATTTTTATTATCTAGGAGGAACTACACAACAAGAAGATCGTGAATGAGGTTGATTATTTTGAAAGCACACATGAGACTAAGTTGCTTGACTATTTGTTTAAAGAAGAGACTAGCTAGTGTTTATAAATTTCATGATAAAATTCTTTTATAAAATTATCTGCATTTATACCATTGACACGTATGGCAGATATCTTGTATTTGGTTTTAGTTCCACTTTCTTTTGCCGATATTGAGTTAATAAGGATAAGTTTTTGTGTACCTGCTTGACTATGAAAGAAGGGGATGTATATTAGGTCACCCTGTTTGATTATTGTGTCTCTTGCAATGTGACGAGGCGGTACGTCACGCGTGCTACTTTTTATTATAATGAGGTTATTTGCATCTAATTCTGCACTGTTCAGTAGTGTATTTCTATGGTGAACTGCAATCGCCGTCCGTATCTCCATGGCCGATAAATTGGTTATGGCTTGGACGATGGATGAGAATATTATTCGTTTTGTCGTGAAATTAATTTCTTTGCAGCTTGACGTCGTAATATGCGACTTGGCCGTTAGCCATTCATTAACTAGTGTGCCATCCTTGTTTATTGCCTTGGTTAGCAACTTTTGGATCAAATTGTTATCACGCGCTGTGCAGTAGTTGAATTTATTAGCCAGCAAGGACCCCCGCGAATAATTGAATCTAAACATTAGCTAACATAACCAAAATACGACACTTTATTCATCCATTTGAAAATGCAAAGTATAAGGGGCTTTAGGTAAATAATGGGTATAGGTAAAAAAATATCATAAAGTTTTTATCTAATTTTCGATACTAATCGAATCGGGTATTGTGGTTGGGGATGCGGGGAATTTAGGGATAAAGTGTTGGGAACGTACCCTGAAGAGAACTACCATTTGAATATGAATCCAAGTGCTGCTGATGTAGTGAGGCAGGACATGTGTACGGCGTGCAAAGGTGATAAGGCGAGTAGGAAGGGACTTGATATGCACGAGAAGAAGGAGGGAGTGTGTTCAGTGTGCCGTGGGTCTAAAGAGCACTTTGCATTTCTCAAGCGTATGGCCTGGCGTGCGTCTCGGATCCAGTCATTTTTAGACGGGACGATGGTTCCCTTTGAAGAGTCTGTAGCGGATACAGGCTTGGATAAAGTGAAGCGGGGGCTGGTGATGGGAGTCTCGGTCGCCAAGAGTCTTCCCTTCACTGGATTTTTAATAAAATCGACGGCGATTGCGACTGATTTTATGATGCGCCACGGCATGCTAGCGTTGCAGGGACTCTTTTTAAGCAACAAGTTTATTGAAGCGTCTGCGATACTACTGTCGATTGGTGGCGACATGGTCCCTGAGCTGAAGCTGACTGATCTTGTTGGTGGACTATACTACCGCATGAGCCAAGAGCGCAAATTGCGCGGCGATAATCCAGATTTAGAGCATGAAATGCATGCCAACAATCAAACGGTGCCCATGTGTGATTTGGACGATCTGATCCAGTATGGGACCCTCGCAGTATCCATCGCATATGAGGAGAACCAAATTGAGGTGCAGCGATTGGTCAATTTGCTGGGTTATAAACTGGTCTTTTCAGAGCTTGCGAGTCTATTGGAAGTCCCAGCATACTACTTGGTAGCCCATCCTGAGCGTAAAATAGCCGTTCTTGTCTTGCGAGGGACCAAAAACATCAATGATGTTCTCACTGATGTCAGCACCTTAGCCATTCGGTTCCCCCGCCACAACGATCCCCTTAACAGCCCCTTTTTAAGTCCCCCCACCAGCAAGTTCAATGAGAATAACATGGAAAATAATATGGATAATGAAATCAACGAACTTATCGCCAAGATGCAAGGAATCAGCAAGGCCCTCTACAAACACAGCCAGAGCGATTATGAAACGGCAGATGACAAGAATGCGCTAGAACATACTACCTTTGCACATGGGGGGATGGCGCGAGCTGCGCAGTTTCTTGTTAAGGAGGTGGGGCTCTGCTTGATTGGTCTCCATGAGCGCGGGTACAGTGTTGTGCTAGCAGGACATAGTTTGGGTGCTGGTGTCTGTGCCTGTCTGGCAGTCATTCTCAAGCCGCACATTCCCCAAATCAGAGCCTTGTCATACGCCACACCACCCTGCGTCGACAGCAGACTCTCGCAAAATACATACGACTATGTCACCTCAGTAGTCCTACACGACGACATGATCCCTCGCGCCAATGTCCCCAATACA